>JBAMJV010003862.1:0-43702 GCA_037951105.1 Echinarachnius parma | reverse complement strand
GGAATAAACATGTTATTGGTGGGACTCTGCCCCCCACATGGAAATACCCCCCACACATAGTAAAGTACAAGTGTAAATACTGTATGAATTGTTAGAGTGACTATATTGTTGTATTGGAGTGAGATATAAATGATGCCCTCTGTCCCCTTCATTATATATTTTGCACACGACTGTGTTAGTAAGTATTATCACCTGACTTAAACCCCTTCTTAATAAATAAAATAAAAAATAGTCGCGGCGACGTCCTGATGTTGTCCGGATGAGATCCTACACCGTTTCTATTAAGAAGCTCCAATCGGTATAACATCAGGACGACATCCGGACGACATCGGGGTGAGATTCAACCTATTCGGGTCAGGATGATAGCGCGGTAACGTCCTGACGACATCCGGATGACATCCTGATAAACCGTCTATTATTAAGACGCGTGCGGAACGTTACCCGGGTAGAAGACGTCATGGCCGTGAACAAAAAACACAGTGCGCGCCGATACGTGTCGCCCCAGCTGTTCGCGTGATGGAGGGAGGTGCGGTTGTTATGGTAACCTACCCGAGTGAGGATTTTGCGGATGCTAGATTAATAATGGGTCCGAAGGCTCGCCGGGTGTTACCCCCTACTGTTTTTTATCCACAAGTCGCTCGGGGGTAACATCGAGGTGAGGTTTATTTTTCCCAATTAAGAAGGGCTATTAGTAAATACAGTACATGAGCTGCCATGTAATATTTTTTGATATTTACATGGCACTGTTACATGGCAATCAGATGATAAAACAGTTGTTAACTTTACTGTCGGGAAAATCATGGAATGGTCCCCTCGGGTATTTAAAATGCTATTTCGTGAAGAAAATAAGTCACTCGACTACGTCTCGGACTTATTTACCTCTTCCCTCAATAGCATTTAAAATCTCTCGGGAGTGGAACATTCCGTGCTTTTCCCTCCCATCACAACTGTATACTACAGTATGTGACAATCTGGCAGAAATGTGATCAGCGGGTATAACGGGGAATTGAAACAAACACACAAATACATACGCCATACACACGCACGCAATGACGCACTCACGCACACACACACACACATACAATCGGATGTTTTTATTACCGTATGCAGTTATAATCATTGTACTTAATATACATGGAACAACTATAATACAGTGGAATTCCATTTATAACAAGATCATAGGAACCACGAAGATTACCTTGTTATACATCAGGGTGACAAAACAAACAAATACAAAGAGCTCATACAACTAAAATGACCCTCTTATAAGAGATTTGCGTTAAGTCAGAGCCCTTTATAACAAGGTTTCATGTCACACTAATCTTTAACATGCTGAAAATATAATGAAGCCATAAAATAAAATGTAAAGATAAGTTGTATAGATCTACAAGCCTGGGTTGTATTCTGAAAAAAAAAGTAAGAATGTATTGTATCTATGTCGCCAAATCGCTATTTCTTAGAGGGACTTAGTAACATTGTCCAAATCCTCAAAATCCAATTGGAATTCCAGCGTTTCCCTCATACCTAGTTGTATTCGTAAAGCATGGGACAGGTTTTGTTTTTTCAAATTTCCCTTTCGTTAAAAAGATATTTACGATTTAAGTGTTCAGATGTTATATTATCCACTGGATCGTCAGAACCGTGTACAAAGTGAGTGCAATGAGTTGGTGAATATCACTTTGCATTTTTGCTCATAACTCGGCCATATAACGTCCATTTGACTTGAAATTTTCACACAATACCCTGTGCAGTGGCGTAGCTACGGTGGGGGGCACGGGGGGGGCACGTGCCCGCCCAATAATTTCAAAAAAACAATAGAAAACATAAGGGGACATTTTTTGAAAAAACAAAGAAATACATAAGGTGTGCCCCCCAATAATTTTCGTGCCCCCCCCCCCCCCCCCCCCCACCAATCAGTCCGACCACACTACGCCACTGACCCTGTGGACATCAAAATACATTGAAACCAACAATTTGTCACTTTTGTTCACATGTCAACAAAGTTACTAGATCCCTTTAAAGGGACTTAGTAACATTGTCCAAATCCTCAAAATAAAATTGTAATTCTAGCGGTTCCTTTATACCTTGTTGTATTCGTATTAACAATAAAATCATGGGACAGCTTTCGGTTTTTCAAATTTCCCTTTCATTACAAAGATATGTATGATTGAAGTATTTAGATAAGAAAATCTCTCGCGGAGATTTTCATCCCTGTACAAAGTGAATGCAGTGAGTTGGTGAATATCACCCAATATCACTTTGCATTTTCGCTCATTACTTGGCCATACATTGTCCATTTGACCTGAAATTTTCACACAATACCCTGAGGACATATGAGATAACAACAGTATACATTGCATCAACCATTCATCAGTTTTTGCACATCTCAACAAAGTTACTAGATCCCTTTAAGTACAGTGACGTAGATACAATAGATTTTTAGCTTTAAATCATTTTTAGAATACACCCCCTGCAATCAATGCAACACAAAACAGTACATGAAAGCCTCATTTGACATTTTGTCAACATGTATAATTGATTTATTATACAACAAAAACTTGCTTAAACAAAGCACGGAAGTGTTCCATTACATAAGCGTGACACATAAACACATACAAATTTCTTGTCACTTTCATTAACAAAGGATTTTTTTTTTCATTAAAACAAAACGTATAATAATAATGTATGTGCAATGCAGGTAAAATAACTGAACTTCAATCTATTCCTACATTTCCCATCAAAGTAATGCAAAGTGGACATTGTGACTATCAAGTTTAATCTGGATCTGGAGGAAGGTGATAATCATTAAATCTGCATAACGATTTAAAGTAATATATTTTTTGAGATTGTGAATATTTAATTTCATCCAGGTCTGAAATAATGGGTAATCACTAAATAAAAAGAAAGTTGTTCTCCATTTTAAAGAAAACAGTATCACAGAGCCGCTGGAGCTAAAGGGCTAACTTTTGAGCTAGCTTGATAGATAACTTTCACAATTAATAAAAACAATATAAACTACTTTTGGGTTGGTGAGAAAATCTTCCCATATGTTTATATACAATGGCCATCCTCACCCGAATTTTAACAACACCCCAGGCAAAAAACAAAAATTACAAAATAATACTAATTTAATTACATGTAGCAAAATGGTCGATTATAATGTCATATAAAATTGTAATTTGTTAGATACATTTCTATTTCAGCATACATGTAGGTTATAACGGTTCATAAGTACATGTACAATATTCCTACAAGGTTCGATCAAAATGCAGATATGCAGCTTCTGACCATCTCGAGCATTGAAGGGGTTTCAGGGACGACACAAATGCATTACAAGGGTTTTTCTAGCCTAGTTGATAGAGCACCTGTCCAGCAATCTAGAGGTCTTGGTTCGAATCCAAGGGAAAACCTATTACCTTTTCTCATTTACATTTATATTATAAATTCCTGGTCAGTTGTCCTGGTATGATAACTGCAGATATACTCAAAACGTCTAACTAGGCTCATGTTCATGAAACAATTGAAGCTTAGTTGCTAACTAAACTAAGATTAGGATGCTAGCCTAGGGCTAAATACAAAGCAAATAAAGATGTCATGTTAATAACCAAGTTCCTCAACAAGATCAAACCTAATTTGGAACGTACATGTACCTTGGCCCCTAGCTGGCATCTATACTCAACCTGTTTCTTACTTGAGAGATACTTAGTTGTCAACTAGACTATAAGGATTTCATGAAGATGGGTCATGATAAAAAAAAAAACCAGCGTATTCCAAGCTGAAACAGTGTATTTACACCAAAATCACATTTCAATCAACATAAGTATACGATATAGATACATACCCAAATCACATTTCAGTCAACATAATATTGTGACACATATTAGATGAAAATTGCCTAATATATACAATTTCACCTTCTTGACTTCAACACTTCACACAAATATATCTCTGAGAAAGAAAAAAAATATGTAAAATCCTGTAGATATAGGGATAGAAATATACATGGGCACATTTCTTGTATCTAAAATAAATCTTCATAATCACAATAAATTTCTTTTTGGCTTTACAATGTATACAATTTTATATTTGAGAAACCTTTTAGGAAATAAACAGAAAATGAGCTGAAAGGCCTTGATAGCATCTAGACAATGCTAGAAAATGAACTTTTTTGCCTTGTGACGCAGTCGGGCAAGTAAAATAAGATTGTTCCCAGTTCCCACTAGTGCTGTTGATGGGTCCCGGGTACCCAGGTCCCGCCAAAAAATGTCGAGTCCCGGGCGCAAAAATCGATACTCGATTTCCCGAAGAAAAAAAAGCAAGTCCCCTCATTGAACGCAAGTGACATAAATGCGCTCAATTTTCGTCACTTGAATGAACATGTTTTCCCAGCTGGCGCGACATGCCGATCGTGTTATCAACAAACGGGTAAATTTCAGCTACCCGGGACTCGCCAAAAAAATTATTGTGTGAGTCCCGGGTAGTAAATACTCCCGAAATCAACAACACTAGTTCCCACTCTGATGGCCCGAAAGCTGAATCAGGTGGGCCCAAACAAAGAAAAAACATATAAAATTATGTTATATTTAGTTGCCTGTTCGGGCCAGTGGAATTACTAGGACCACATGTCCACATCAATGACATTTGGTGGCCAAGGCTAATTTTCAGTTGCCCCAGGCCAGCGAGCCTCTGCTAGTTTTGAGCACTGACATAATGTAGATCATATTTTTTTCTTTTAATGGTTGTTGATTTCCAGCCTCCTGGTCATTTTCTCATCTTCCACTGCAAAATAAATTGTGATTACAAAAGGGAATGACATTAATTACAGAATCATAAAGGCTAGTAAGTTCTATAAGTATCTAACATGCTTATAGATGACACAAAAAATACAGTACACACATAATAATCATTTATATTCATTATGTACAATTTCACATATAGAAAGCTTAAACGATCTTGCAGATAGTTTAAAGAAATGTTATGAAAAAAATACATGTATACATTTTTAAAGTGCTGAATTATATGTATACATGTAATGAGTTTTGAAACACTAAAAATATACATAAACTGCATACATGTAAAATGCACTTTGTATGCATCCGCATATTCTGCACCATCTGAAATGTATTTGTTTTTTATCAAAAATGTAATGTGACTCATCAATTATTTCCATGTTTGTCGATTTACATTAAAGCCTGTCTATAGCAGCCAATCTGCCGATAACGGCCTGAACCCCTGCAGAAAAAAACGATGTTACTAAACCTGTCTACAGTGGCCACTTTGGTCACTTTACACAGGTTTGACTGTATTACACAGTTGTCCACTGACAATACAAATGCAGGTGGTGGAAAGTATATTTTGCAAAATATTCCTGGTTTCTTATGCAATTGCAACTGTTTTGTGAAATCAGTGTTTTGTTATTCATAAAAAAAAAGAATGAATGTATTACTGAAGCACATTGAAAGATACATGCATGCATGTACCCTAAAAAAAACTGTCAAAAATAGTAATGAGGGAGATAACAATATTTATGCTGAAACCAACCACATGATTTCTTTTATTAAAAAAATAACAAAACAAAGTGTAAATTGCAGTGAAGGAATAATAACACTGATAACAACACATAAATATATAGGTGCTTGCAACACAAAACTAGTTCACAAATATTTCTAGCAATCGTCAACATTCCAGTTTTTGTAAGATATCTAGAATAATATCTACAAAAATATGGTGCTTTGCTTTGCGATCCGCTACATGTACAATACAAGTACCAGTCCATAAGGCATTTAACAATTGATTTGAACCTTTTGAGACTTGAGGGTAATGATTTATAGCTACATAATTTTATATACAACGATCAACACTGTCACTGGCCCGCTGGTCCGCTGGCCAGGGACCAGCAGAGTTCAAAAATGACAATGACCGACTAATTAAAGAATATGCTGTTCTTCGATGGCCTGAAACAATCATTTTGTGAGATTGCGCTCTGTAAAAATTTGTTTGACCACCCACTAACAATTGACAGGAAATAGTTTAACTGGCCTGACCAAACCCCTAACCAGGGCTGGGCATGCCGACATGGACCAGCAGAGTTCCAAAATAACAGTCAAACTGACAGACTAAGACAATCTGCTGTTCTTTTTTTAATAATGGCCTCAAACCATAAATTGCCTGAAATCATGCTGAGTAAGTTTTAATTTTGGGCCACTAAAATTTGAGAGGAAGTTGTTTTACTGGCCAGACCAAACCACTAGCAAGCAGAGTGTGGAAGTTGGGACATGATAATCTGAAGTTCCTTACTCTTTTTTACAATATAATGCAGACATGAAATGTACATAATACTAAGTAAACCAGCTGATGCAAGCTTTAACTGTTTCTCTTAATAAAATACAGTATCTCTAAGTATCTCTAAGTTTCACCCTGTTCGTGAACGGGAGTGTCAGTGTACAAAAACGGGGGAGTAAATGAATAATTATACGCTGAATGACAGAGTAATGAATGCCTCTCTTGTATCGATCAGTTAAAGTTCTCATTCATTTATGACGATCCGATATATATACACACCGTCCTCACTCATGATTGCAATCACCCTCTAGAGCTGCTCCTTCACACAGCCAGCTTGCTGATCTCCGACGATGGCTTTCTGTGGTGGATGGAGTCGGGGGTGGGGATGGCCTCCCCCGTCGAGTTGGGGATCTGGGGCTGTACGGCACCCTGCTTGCCGCCGAGCATTCGCTTCTTGCCAGACTGCTTTGCCACGTTGTAATCGCCAGAGTCAAAGTACTTTATCTGTAGTAGGCCAGGGTAACAGTGTGTCACGCACATAAAGACAAAATTAACATTTGCATTGAGGAAATTACAAAAGTTGAAATCACATGCAAGATAAATATATATTTAAGCAGAGCTCTCCGTCAAGCTTTTCATTCAAGTTAGTGGCCAAAATGACATCGAAAGTCATCAGATTTTCTAGTGGCAAAATTCAATTTCTGGTGGGATATTGGCAGCCGTGCCCCTGCTGTAAAGGGAGAGCCCTGATTTATAAGTAAAATATCTTATCACTCTCTGGTTCCCTCTTGTGACTCTTGTCGAAATTTGCCAAAGTCTATGCCTTTTCTACAGTTCCAAACTTCCAATGGATTCAAATAATGATGAATCCTTTGAGAAGACCTGGTAAGGTGTCTTATGGGTATTTTGGTGAGCGTGTCTTTAGATTCATTTTGGGAGAATAGTGTCAGTAAAGAAGAGATTTGGGAAAGGTGATTAATAGATTGTCAAAGAGCTTCATTTTGGAAATAAATAAAGTACTGGTATTTTCATGATTTATGTTTAAATCTGATTGCAATTGACAAACTTACCATTAATTGATCGAGACCTGTCTCCTTTTGAAAAGTTAGGTCATTTTATAGCCCATATTTACCTGTTCCCTAGCACGTTCCAACAGGAAATGGGTTCCTCAAGTTTGCCTTGCCAATTTAATTATGAAGCAAATTTGTATGATTTGTTTCAAAACTCACCCCCTTATTCAGCCTTTTCTGAAGAAATTGTGAACCTCCTGGTTTCTGAAGACCTCCAAACTTTGCTTTCAGCTTGGCTTCTTCCATTTGCTCTATCGACTGCAAAAATAAATTATATAAAACAGGAGATATTGATTATTGTTTAATTCTCCCAACACATCATGTAAAATGTTAATGTGAAGTCTATTCTATGGCCAGTGCATAATCACGTTGTCCAGCGAGTATGCACTTTTTTAGCACATGTGAGATAGGCTTGCAGCTATCAGTAGATACACAAAATATACTGTGCATGGTAGTCGGGGGCAACAAAATCTCTTGCACAGAAAGCAGATCTCTATCGCACAGCATCTTTTTTTTAAAGGTGCCATTTTCTGGCAGTCTCCTCTATCAGGATCAGTACTGGTGTCATTCCTCAACTGTCTAAGAGCATGAGAACAAACAAAATAAAAATGCATCACTTTGTGAACAATTCAGGCAAGAATACACATCAGGTTTGCCAATTTTGTCTTAACCTACTTCGAAAGGTTTGTTTGCATCAGACATAAATAAAGAAATATTGCAAAGGGGAATGCCACCCAATAAATTCATGTTTTGTGTGTATTTTGACTCCCCTTTAAATGCTTTAAACATTCTTTTCAAAGTGCACATACAAAAATATGTATTCTGTCTGGATTAGTTAACTAGCATACTAGTACTGCAACTTCCCAAGTTCAAGTATCAACTTGACTCTTTACTCGCACAAGTCACACTCACAATCATCGACGTCATTCACATTGTCCATTTGTAATTGTAATATCAAATGTTTTCTTTACAATAAAACGAATAATCAATTAAAAGTTAAGAATCAATTGTTATAGATCATTCATGTCAATTATGTTTATCAGTGGCAGCCGACCATAAAATTACAAGCTGACAAGTAAAAGCATGCAGTCGAGATCCAGTGGATTGACAAACCTGTTTTGAAGGTCTGTCTGTCTGAATTGTTTTCGGAACAGCTGGCTTGATGAATTGTCCAGACGCAGGCTGCGCTGGTTTAAAAACTTTTGCAGTTTCAGCCTTTTGAGGTCCTCTTTGTGGAACATTTGCAGTCAGTTGAGGTAGTGGCGCTGAAGATAAAGGCTTAATTTCTGAGTCTGTTTTTGCCACAGGTGCAGGCGCAGGTGTTGTGTCCATGCTCTCCTCCTGCTCTACAGCGGGCGCTGGCACTTCCGCTGCCGGAGCCTCCGGGGCGATGGTCTGTGATTGCTCCGTTGACGACATGCTGCTCGGCTGAAGACGTGAAGGTGATGTTGTTATTACGACACTGCCACAAAATTTCGTAACAAAATGTCACTTGGATTCACGTTCAATTGTCAATACCTTCAGGTCAACAACGTCTAATGAAAGTTCAAAACTAGGTCTCTTATTCTCAAGACTGATATGATGCGTTTCCGTCAAGAAACCCCAAATTACACAACCGTTTCACTCAAATATTTTCACTCTTTATTGGATTGCAGCTGAATATGGCGGTGAGTGACGTCACGATCGAGTTAAGTGAGAGAGAGGGCGGCAGACCACTACCAATTAAAGCTCGCTCAGATTCTGTTCTGCAAGCTGAATACTTCTAAAAAAAACTCTTATTATCTACCACAAATGCCATTACAACAGTTTTAGCTCTGTTGACACACAAATATTGAAAAACTTCATGGAAAATTAATAAAGTCTCTTTTCACAGTTTCAATCTTAGATTAGTAATAAATCTGAGTATGAACCAAAATATATTCAGTTAATTTGTTGTAAAAATCTAAATTATATTAAATTGTCATGATTATACTCTTAATTTGCATAATAGTACAGATTAGTTGTAGGTGTCACTTGTGTGTCCGGTGACCGAGGTTATAATGATAATACATACAGTGCTTAATCACGTCATCATCATCATCATCATCAACAACAACAACAACAACATCATCATCATCATCATCATCAACAGCATCATCATCATCATCATCAACATCATCATCATTATCAACATCATCTTCATCATCATCATCATCATCAACATCATCATCAACTACATCATCATCATCATCATCATCAACATCATCATCTTCATCATCATCATCATCATCATAATCAACATCATCTTCACCATTGCCATCATTGTCATCATTGTCATCATCACCGTAATCATCGCCATCAACAGCATCATCATCATCAACATCATCATTATCATCATCTTCACCATTGCCATCATTGTCATCATCACCGTAATCATCTTCATCACCGTCATCATCATCACCATCATCATCATCGTCAGTATCATCATTAGTATTATAGAGGGATCGAGTGGCTATAGCTACAAGGGCCTTTGTGGTGAAGGAATATATTTTCCCTGAACTCTAGAATGTAGCCTACTTCCATCTTTATTCTATAAAGAAACTGCAAGTGTACACACCGCATGTTTTCCTTTTAGTACAAATCCCTTAAAAATCACACATGCACATTTTTGAAAACAGTGTCATCAGCACGTAATCACACACTCACATACACATAGACCCACATGCAAAACTTCTTCATATCATTGAAACTATTAAGAGGCTCAAAAGACATTGTTTTAAATAAATGAATTATATTTAATATCAAATATTGATTTCTCACTTTACATGTACAATTGCAATCAATCAAAAGTAATATAATAAGCTGTATATCATACAAGTACACAATACTTAAAGTGAGGCCTGTAAAGTGTCTAAATTACTTGGAGCTTCCTCATTTCTCTTCTACTGTGTTGTTTAGCTTATGGTAAGAGAAGAATAACATAGGGTTAGATTTGTTCAAATGCCCCTATAGTATGACGATATCTATCATTCAGCTCACAAGCGTTAACAAACGGTCATTGTAAAACCTGACGCATATTTTCGCTTTTTTAACCAGGAAAGCAGTGTTCTTTTTCAATGAAACTTTCACACATCATTTCGGACATATCTAACAATAATTTTGGTACAGGATTGAAGTCTCAAATGTCATTTTGGGCAATATCCGACACTTTACAGGCCTCACTTTAACATGCATGCATGTTTTTTTTAAACAAAAATATTGTTAGTTTGTCAAGTATTAAATTATTAACTCATCAAGGACAAGAGCTATTTTAAGGCAAAATTGATCATTATTTTCCTCTACAAGTTGGCAACTCCTAATTTTGTTCGACCTTTTAATGACGTAAAAATAGGTGGAAAATATTTAGTAATTATAATTTAAGACAAATATGAAGTGACTTTTCTGCAAAGTTGCCAATTTGAATTTTAATTCTGTTTTGTTTTTAAATATCACAATGTGTTCCAATTTACGGATTTTCCTAAATTATAGCGATCTACGCAATAATAAAAATCATTACAAAATAAACAAAGCAGGTAGAGTAACAAAAAAGGGTTCTAAAAATAGAGAAATGTATGCTCCTTCTCCTTGTAGACTTCATATAACTTGTTATCTCCTTGCTGAAGTGTAGGACTGCCAACCCACAAATATGTGGGACACCGTCCTTGATGGGTTGTGATCATCATATGAAAAACAATGCAGTTTTAACAGCATCGTATTCCCTGCTATATGGCAGAAGGAGTTAGCTAAGATTTATGTTTTCTACATGCTTCTTGTACGAGTATGAGTGAACAAACTATGTATGAGTGCAGTTTTATACACCTTGAAGATAGTGTTGTTGCAATGGCATCATATTTTGATGGAAACCACCTACAAGCTTTCAAAATAGTTTGAAATAAATAATTCCCTATAAACCAGAATATCACAGTATATTGAAAAAAGTACTCAATAACTTTGTCGTGATCTGAATAAACATCAGTAAGATGGGCGAATTGAATAATCAGTATAATTGACTATGGTTACGGAATAATCTGTGCAAATGTCATGGCAAATGGATTAGATTTGAAGAAAATATATGAGGGAAAATGATAACAAAGACAATGCAAATTTAAGGTTTTGAAGAATTATGCAAAATCTAATTGATCTGTTGTTTTTATATCTTAATCATTTTCATAATGTTGGTTTTTAATTACCTGGCAAATAGACATACATATTACATACATGTACAACTACGTACCATGTTTTTCAAAATAAAACAGTTTTGCAATTTGTCCACTTAACAATGTTACAAAGTACCTGTAAGAGTTAGCAGCTGCGATGGGGTACAAGGCTTCCCACTTTCACTCATCTAAGAAGTAGTACAGGCATTTGAAATATTTGTATTTTCATAACAAAAGTTTACCTGCTTGCGGATATGCAAAGTATGTTTCATTTTAAGGGTGGCATTCTAAAATTTGTCCCAAGTCAGAACTTCTTCCTAAGTCATGATTTTGTCCTAAGTGGTATTCCAATATTCTTCCTAAATATCTTCCTAAGTCACTTCCTAACTATTTAGGCAAGAATTTAGGAAAATATGCAAATTTATGCAAATTAGCGAAAAAGTGGTATTCTAAAATGCACTTAGGAAGGAATTTCTAGGAAAGTTTTTAGGAAAGCCTGACCCCTTTCATATCTCTCATTTGTTGTGTACAAAACATAGCAGTGACCTACAAAATCAGTTGCCATTATAAGCGCATATAAATAAGCGTGCACTGCACTTTCATGGCGCAGATCAAAGACAATACAGCAAGCGCATTTGCGCAGCTTCTAGTACGCAAAGTGTCTTTAATGATAGTTACTATGGCTTCCCTCTCCTTTCTGATTGGATGCTTATACATGAAACCACATCAGTCATTGGCTCACAGCTGCCTTGTGGGCGTGGCCAAAAGCTTATTAATTTGCATTAAGATCTTCCTAAGTCAACATATTGGAATACCAATTTTGCACTTCCAAAGCACTTCCTAACTTCCTGACTTAGGCAAGAACTTAGGATGATATTTAGGACCAATATTAGAATACCACCCTTAGAGTATATTCACATTTACTGTTAGACAGGGTTTTATTGTGAGTGACAATTTTCCAAAAGAGATTTCTTTTCAAGAACATGTTTGGTGGCTGTCTTGTCAATCAAAACCTCACGTATGTACAATAGAGACGTTGAGCATACAGTAGTGCTAGTGAACATTTGCAAATATACAGCACACAATTAAAGTATATTACTTATAATTAAAGGGATCTAGTAACTTTGTTGTGTGCAAAAAGTGATGCGTAGTTAATAAAATGTATATTGGTGTGATCTGATATGTTCAGAAAGTAATGTGTGAAAATTTCAAGTTAATTGGATGTTATTTGGCCGAGAAATGAGCGAAAATGCAAAGTAATACACACATACTCATTGCACTTATTTTGTACACGGATTAAAAGATCCCGTAGATAATTTAACATCCGACCACTTCAATCGTAAATATCTTTTGAATGAAATGGAAATTTGAAAAACAGAAACCTGTCCCATGCTTTTATTGTTAATACAAATACAACAAGGTACATTGTATGAGGGAACTGCTAGAATTCCAATTGGAATTTGAGGATTTGGACAATGTTACTTAGTCCCTTTAAGGTGGATTCTTACAACACACATAATTGTATACATCCGTCACATTGTGATATTCCTTGTGCAAGTATTATCGTCATAGAATAAGTCAAAAGAAAATACTGCATTTGAATAAAGGGGGTTATTTATGTGTATGAATCTGATTTCCTATATATATCAGAAATAACCAGAGAAATCCTAGCTTGGAAATACCATCGTTTGGTTGTTAGTTTGTTTGGTTTTTACAGATACATTCAATCAATTTTGATTATTTAGGTCAGGGACTGCCCTGTATCGCCACCATCCGAGAGACACCGCCTTTGAGCCTTGGTCCGATCCCGGGCCAATTAGTGCGAAGAGCAAGACTCCCGATCACTAGACCAGATCCCCTCTTCATCATCACACACTGTACCGCTTCTGACGTCCGATGATACCTTTCATACTTCCAAACTGTTCTTGCATAAAGATGTAAGAATATCCCTATATTCATCCGAAATATTTTCTCCAAATAAATGAAAGAGGGTTATATCAATGCGTCATTCAACCCTCTCATCCCGTGGTCTCACGTCATATTCAAAGGCGTAACACATTCGTGATCGCTCTTGAAATGAAAAAAATTACCCTTATACCGCTTGGCAATGTTTCAAGAATTTAGCAATTTTAGCAAATTATACCCCAATTTTTCCATGCAAAAAAAAAAGGTAACAATTGGCATACAAAAACAAAACTCATCTGTGCAATTCAAGTACATGTACAAATTTGACCTTTTTTGTTCTTCTTGGCTTAAGATTTCATGCAAACAAACAAATTGTATTGTTTATTTGATTGTGAGTAATTAATTGAGTACAAATGCATTTCATTTCATATAATGTCATTTTGCCATGAAAAAATACAACATATACTCACATCTGCAAAAATGGTCATAATTTTTTTTTAAGTGTTTGTCTCTTCTCCGCTAAAATTTGATACTTACGAACACATGCAAAAAATACCCCTTTTTTGTGATATTGTGAATGATCATGAGTACACATAGCCAAGGTGAAATAAGACCACCAGAAGAACGAATTATCACATCTTGAGTGCAACAATGGTAAACATGTATTGACTCATAAAGACCTCCGCACACTGCTCGTCCTGACTGGTCATACAACTCATCATCGCACACTACATGATTACGCCCCATGACTTTTCTGCGATTTGGGGATGCACACTTACTTTGTGCCATGCTAGGCCAGATACGGGCATTGACCTGTAACTGTAAATACTGTCACATGATTGGCTGAGAGCTGTGATTCAGAGCCACGGCCAGTCATGAAGATGCAACAATGTTAAATCCTCCTGACTGGATTTGTGAGTCAGTTGTAAGAGTGCAAATGAGCAGGTAACTTCACACTGTCAGTCGCCGAGTCGCACGACCACTGAATCGTGGCAAAATTGTACATTTTGCGGGGGCTTTACACACACTATCTGCCAAGGTACTAAAAGGGATGCGAGTGCCATCAGTTGGGATACTGAAAGAGCAGCTGAGAGGTTCTTCAATAAATGTCCTTTTCAAAAAATCATTCACTGCTTTCAAATATCATCTTTCACACACCGTAGTTCTATACAATATTCTGTATGGGTTGCTCGTATACTGTAGGTCAATATTCACGGGATGCAATCTGGCAGGATGTAATGTGTCACAGGTACCGGCACATCCGGGCCTCATTGCAGAAAGAGATACAATCGATTTATAAGTTACAATTAATTGTCAGTCAGAAAATTTGCGCATTTCAAACCAATCAGATTTGCGCATTAAGTCACATGATCTGACTTTACAATCATTGGCATCTCTTTCTGCAACAGGGCCCTGATATCAGAAGGAAAATTTGCTCATGACGCTTCAATAACCAACCACATCCTTTTTAGAATTAATTTTCTGCTTTCAAAAATCATCGTTATCCTGATGCAGTTCTTGAAAATATTGTATATAAGGTAGCTCACTATTCATGGGGCGCAGGACTATGTAAGAAGTTCCAGTGGCTATGATTTTCCGAATAGAGCTGCTTATGGTTCTTCAACGTTCCGAGTACATTTTTGTGTCCACTTAACCCTCTATAAGTCATCAATCTTCAATGTTCATGTACACTTCAAGTCTTCAGCTTTCAAAAGTCGTCTTTATACCTCACATAGTTCTTCACAATATTTGCGATGGGCAGGTCGCTAATGAGGTGCAGTCTCCTGCGACCGAGGGTTCGGCGGACGATAAGGCGCGAGCTGTCTTGGAGGGATCGTGGTGTTCCTGAGAGGGGGAGAGGGCAAAAGAAGAGAGGCATCAAAATAATAGCCCAGCAGATAATTAGCTAACAGACTATAAACTTGAGTTCTCTGAAAATTGCTCCTGATGAACCTGAAATAATAGGTGATACAGACTTTTGCCTAGAAAAATGGCATCCCAGGAAATAAAAACAAAATAATGATAATAGTCATAATAGTTTGCATTTATAAAGTGCTTAATACAGGGTTTCTAAGCTAAAATTATTACTATTACCCATGGTCATCAGGTAAAGTACAAACCCACACAATGATATTGCATACTTTATCAACTCCCTGGGGAGCATACAAGCCTTATGCTGAGCACTTAAGATTTAAGATAACTGGCAAAAACTTACTTGACGCTACTGTGAGTACTGAAAAGCATTCGCCGGAGTCCTCGTTCAGCGACCTGAACTTCTCCAGCGGGGTCTTCCCATCAAAGTTGTGTGTGAAGCTGCTGGCTCCAAAAGTGCAGAGCAGCGCGCAGGAATCCGCATCGTCCCTCATGGCCGCCAGGTGGAGGGGCGTCTGTCCATCCTCGATCCTTCCTAGGTTTGGGTCTGCCCCCTGCGTGAGGAGCAGCTTGGCCAGAGAGATGTTCCCCTTCAGGACCGAGTACCTGAAGTATGAGTGCGGAAAAATGCTAGAAATTAACCTTTTCATAGTGGCCAAGTCGGGCATGTAAATAGAGATGTATCAAATGTTGAAAAACATTACAAATTTTGTAGCATTTGGTTACAATTGGTATTTGAGCACAAATAAATTTTGGTGCCCTAAAGCTAATTTTCAGTGGGCCTGTGCTAATTACGAGCGCTGCATTAATAGCCTTTACCAATACCATTAACTGTTAACGTACCTCAGCGGGAATCCGTTCTGGATGTTGATGTCCGAATCGTGGTCGAGGAGGAGCTTGACGCAGGACAGCTTCTCCCGGATGATGGCCAGCTGCAGGGGGCTGGTGCCCTTGGTGCTGAGGACATCTACCCTGGCACCCTGCTGCAGCAACATCCGCACAAACGACTCGCGCCCGTAGTGCGACGCCACGTGCAGCGGTGTCCACCCGTCGGCACTCGGCGAGTTAACCAGGTCGTTGGTGTCGTCATGGTTGTAGCTGAGGAGCAGCTGGGCCAGTCGCGTCCTTCCGTGCATTGCGGCGTAATGCAGGCACGTGAACCCTCCAATGCCATCTTTGGCACAAGGACAGCCTGTTTGGGAAGTGACAGAGATGATCAGCAAAAGGAAGCCATACGTCAGATAATCAAAATCATTATTACCAAGCTTATTGCACCCATGTCTGTCACGATTTGTCACTCCTGGCGCTATTATCACCAGTGAAAATATATATATTATGGGGGCTCGGGGCGAATTTTCCCCCAAAATGCTAAAAAGAGTCCTCAAAATAAGTTGCCCCTCTAATCACCCATGGTTATCAGGTACAGTTCAAGCCCACACAATAATATTGCCATACTTTCTCATCTCCTCAGTAAGCATATTAGCCATATACTGCCAATGGCACAAGGCCAATTGACATCCGACCATGGTACCCATTTCACTCCTGATTAGAGGTCAGAAATACAGATTAAATATATAGATCTTCTTCAATGGGATAACAAACCTTGATGCTCCAGCAACTCTCTCAAGACTCTCTCTCTCCCCCTGGATGAGGCCAGATGGAGCAGGGTCCACCCGTTGCAGTCCGCATCATTGGGCGACAGCCCATCTGACAGGAGCTCCCTCACCCGCTTCACGTTACCCACGGCGACCGCCTGACGGGCCTCCTGGTTGATTGGGTTCATGCAGCTGAGCCGACGGGCTCGCTTCCTGGTAAGAACCCTCATCTTTAGGACACCACTTGTAGCTCTGTCAGGGAATAACATAACAGAATAAACTTTATTTGATCAAAATCGGTTCACAGATGGCTGAATTATCCATAAATGTAACCATTTGTAATTGTTGTGGGGCCCCACAATAATTCAATAATTTTGAACCAGCCGTTGAAAAAGTAACAAAAATATAACACTTTTCAAAAACTTACAAAAGAGTTCCTTAAATATTTGTTGATGATCTCTTTGATTTAATCATTATTTTAGCAAAACATCACATGCAGTCGAATGCACAACTTTTTATTTAAAATGGTTGAAACCAATGAGTATTTAAAGAGTGCCTCTTGAGTTTTAACAACTCTTTTTGAATGATAACAGGCTTTTTACTTAGTCGTTTGTAAATTTTGTATACCTTTCGAGCATGGTGGAGTTATTAGTTTGTAATGTAATGGTGCAGGTTTTGGTTACAAAAATTCAGTTTGACCAAAACTGTACTCTCTTTTTCCAAAACTCAAGTAAGTTATTAGGATTTTGACAATGTTACTACATGTTAAAGGGGTAGTTTAGTTTCGGTAGAGAGGGCGCTGCACATCACAATTTTTTTGTGAGGTAATGAAAAACTGAGTGTCGAATTCGAGAGAACATGCAATTTTAATGGCAGAATAAACTTTATTTGGTCAAAATCGAAAAAATAATCCAAATAATTAGATGATTTTTTCAAAACAAAAAAAAAATGCTTGCACTTTTTCAAAAATTATCAAAAGCGTTTTTTAAATAGTTGTTGATGATCTCTCTATTTAATCATTATTTAAATAAAACATCACATGCATAATTTTGTATGAAAAATTGTTGAAACCAATGCCTCTTAAGAAAGCGCCCTCTTGTGTTTTAATGGCTCTTTTTGAATGATAACGGGCTTTTTACTTAGTCGTTTGTAATTTTGTATACCTTTCGAGCATGGTAGAGTTATAACTAGAGCATGGTGGAGTTATAACTATTAGTTTATAATGTTACTGTCCAGGTTTGGTTACTAAAGTTCAGCCTTACCAAAACTGTACTACCCCTTTAAGGTGGGAGACCAAATATGAGCCGTTGAATTGTAAATCACTTAAATTCAAAATGGAAGTCAATAGAAGATCTAGAAGCTTTTAATCTTAGCATAACCTTCATCAGAGCCAATATCAAGCTCTAGAAAATAGAAAATTGAAAGGGCAAAAATGCAATATATATATTAGGGCATTCTTTTCGCAGACGTGCCTATGACTTGGTTTGCGTGACTGAAAGAACACAGTATGCTCTATGCAATTAGTGCTGTAACTGACCTTGATGATCGGATCGTTTGATCGGATCGGCAAAATTTGATCGATGAAAATCGGATCGCAGCAATCGGATCGGATCGGTGAAAAAAAAAAAAAAAAAAAAAAATTTCCTTTGGAAAATGATCCCTAAAAACAATTTGGGAATAAAAATTAATACCAAAGCAACATATATCCATATTAATAAGCCCAAGGTAATCTTGTATGGGTATGCTTTCATTTCAAACTGATTACCTCTTCCTTTACAAAATTAATCACGCCGATTCTGAGCTTAGTCCCATGTGATCAATTTGGCGTAACCTTTCAGAATCACATGGGACTAAGCTCAGAATCGGCGCGAAATTTTGTGAAAGGAGAGGTAATCAGTTTTAAATGAAAGCATAACCATACAAGATTACCTTGGGCTTATTCATATGGATATAATATGTTGCTTTGGTATTAATTTATATTCCAAAAATATGTTTTTTGGGGATCATTTTTCAAAGAAATTTTTTTTTTTTTGTTTTTTTTTTTTGTTTTTTTTTCCCGATCCGATTTTTTTTCCGATTTTTTTCTGCATGATCGGAAATCGGCAAAAATGATCCGATCAACCATGATCGGATCGGGATCGGCATGCCGATCCGATGATCGGTTACAGCATTATATGCAATTTGTATCTAGTGCATCGGTTCTTTCAGTCATGCATGAGAAGTTGTGGGCACGTCTGCGAAGAGAATGCCTATATTAGTAATAGTATTACATGATTTGAATTGGTTTCAATGCAATACAAAGATATATTCTAAGCCTTTTAGGAATTAGGTGAACACATAAAAACTACAAATTGAGCGGATAGAAAACATACAATTGGGCAATTCCGGATGAGAGAGGCCAAAAATGGAAAATTTAAAAGTTTATGAAATACAATTTCAAAGCATGTTTTGGGTGGACAACGTCCTATATATTAGTGAATAAAGACCGTTTGTGAATAACTTAATCTGTTTTTCTGAAAGCACTGTTTGAACTTTATGGGTTTTCTAGGCTTCAGAATTGAAAAAATGACTAAATTCAATACCAAATCAATAAATCATTGATCCCTGAACTTATTCCTTTATATACTTTGCAGTTATACTAGTATATGGATAATCTTCTTATTTTGTAAAGCACTTGTTCCAACCGGAACCAATATTTGCTGGACAGAATAACCAAATCTACTCCAATTTGTATGTAATTCCGTTACCGAAATTCCAAGAAAGTTTTTTTAAAGAACTTTAATATTGATGAATTATTCTGTAATTGTAAATCCAATGCTAAAATATGTGTCCTTGAAATCCCAAACACCCAATTCTTTAATATCTTCACCCATTTCTATGAAAACATCGGTAACGGAATTACATGGTAACGGAATTACACCGGTAACGGAATTACATCGGTAGGGGACGCAACATTAATTTGACTTCAAAGTGGGTAGGAAGTTTTTGAAAGAAAGGAACTCCACCTGCTATACAGGGGGGAAAACAAAATCCAACTTCTGATGAGTAAACAACAAATTATTAATATAAAGGAAGATATCAAATGAGATAGATCTTCCTCTCTTATGACCTTCTGTTCTTTTGCCATAAAAATAGTTGAGAAACAGTTTATATATTAAACATATGTCAGGCATAGTTTTCACAAAGTATAAACAAACAAAATCTTGCAGTCTTTGGCAAGTAAATAAAAAATAGATCACCCAACCCCAACACCCTCCCCTTGTTGAAGTCTAAGACTGCAGGTAGTATTGAGGAAGATAGTGTCCAAGATAACAGCAAGAACACTCAGAACAGAGGAAAAAGCAACAACACAGTCTATATTAGCAATGTCATCAGCAGCGGCATGGAGGACCTCAAATTTAAATGGGTGGTAGTTCAACACTGCAAAGAAAACAATGCCAAAAAATTAATTGGCCAGGTGATAGAAGCTGTGGATAGTAGTACTGTCAAATTATTGACGCAAACAGTACCAGAGAAGTATGGTTGGCCTAAGCCTGGGGCCCGGCCCGGATTGCCGGGCCAAACCCGCCGGGTTTGGCTTCCCGGCCGGGCCGGGCCGGGTTCCGGGTTGGAGAGACGATTGCCAAAACCCGGGAAAAAAACCCGGTAAAAAACATGTGTTTTGGAAAAGTTATATTCCCGTTTGAATGACACACTTATTCCAGTTTCTTTCGCAGTATTTTTGTAAGTGGAAAACGGGACCAAAACAACGTCAAAACATTTCCGATATCTGCTAAATAAGTTGATTTTTAAATCGGGATTTGTCGACAATTCGATGAAGTTCCGTTTCAGACATTTGGGGGCTTTTTGGGGTATCATTTTCTCTTGGGCATATCAAAGTTTTTTCAGCATACCATATCGTAACTTTGTTTGCTAATTTTGAGAAGATGATAACGATGTTCCAGATAAGTTTGACATCGTTTTATCAGCAATCATTTTGATATTGCCTGCTCTTATTTTGCGATGATGAAAACGATGTTTCATATTTGTTTTGCGTCATATTCTCGAAGCGCATTATCGTAACTTTGTTCGCTTATTTCAAGAAGATGATAACGATATTCCAGATTAGTTTGACATCGCTTTATCGGCAATCATTTTGATATTGCCTGCTCTTATTTTGCGATGATGAAATCGATGTTTCAGATTTATTTTGTGTCATAATCTTGAAGCGCATCATCGTAACTTTGTTTGCTAATTACAAGAAGATGATAACGATATTTAAAGAATATTGACTGGCCTTGAGGGAGACACGGCAAATATTGCCTGAACTAGATTCATATTGCCCGAGTCGAAGACGAGGGCAATATGGATCTAGTGAGGGCAATATTTGTAGTGTAGCCCGAAAGTCCAGTCAATATTGTAATTATTAACTAATCAGACATCTCGAGCGAACATGCAATATATTAATTTGAAGGGTACAAATTACACAATTCTTACAATTATTGAACATGTTGAACGATGTTTAATCTTCAAGTTTTAACTAAAATGCATACAGTCATCTTGACTTCAACACAGTTTGTAAAGACTCATTACTTAGCTAGCGCGTAACACATTGTTGAGTCATAATTAGACACGCGCAAATCATTAATAAACGCGCGTATGATTTTGCGCACTCGTGCTGTTAGCGCGCATTCATACTCGGATATATTTATTGACCGGCAAATTATACACAAAATCCCATTGACTTTTTTGAGCGGTCAATAAGATTTTGTCCATTGGTTTACTGTGTGATCATATTGACCGGCAAATTACACACAAAATCCCATTGACTTTTCTGAGCGGTCAATACGATTTTGTCCATTGGTTTACTGTGTGATCATATTGACCGGCAAATTACACACAAAATCCCATTGACTTTTCTGAGCGGGCAATATGATTTGTTTTCACCCCTAGTTGTGTTGGCCTACTTAACTTGGAGGGCAATATGGTTTTAAAATTGCCCTGCTCAGATGTCTGCTATGGTTAATAATCTAGATTAGTTTGACATCGCTTTATCGGCAATCATTTTGATATTGCCTGCTCTTATTTTGCAATGATGAAATCAATGTTTCAGATTTATTTTGCATCATAATCTCGAAGCGCATCATCGTAACTTTGTTCACTAATTACAAGAAGATGATAACGATATTCCAGATTAGTTTGACATCGCTTTATCGGCAATCATTTTGATATTGCCTGCTCTTCTTTTTGCGATGATGAAAACGATGTTTCATATTTATTTTGCGTCATATTCTCGAAGCGCATTATCGTAACTTTGTTCGCTAATTTCAAGAAGATGATAACAATATTCCAGATTAGTTTGACATCGCTTTATCGGCAATCATTTTGATATTGCCTACTCTTGTTTTGCGATGATGAAAACGAAGTTTCGGATTTATTTTGCGTCATATTCTCGAAGCGCATTATCGTAACTTTGTTCGCTAATTTCACGATGATAACGATTTTCTAGATTAGTTTGACATCGCTGTATCGGCAATCATTTTGATATGCCTGCTCTTATTTTGCGATGATGAAATCGATGTTTCAGATTTATTTTGTGTCATAATCTTGAAGCGCATCATCGTAACTTTGTTTGCTAATTAAAGAAGATGATAACGATATTCTAGATTAGTTTGACATCGCTTTATCGGCAATCATTTTGATATTGCCTGCTCTTATTTTGCAATGATGAAATCAATGTTTCAGATTTATTTTGCATCATAATCTCGAAGCGCATCATCGTAACTTTGTTCACTAATTACAAGAAGATGATAACGATATTCCAGATTAGTTTGACATCGCTTTATCGGCAATCATTTTGATATTGCCTGCTCTTATTTTGCAATGATGAAATCAATGTTTCAGATTTATTTTGCATCATAATCTCGAAGCGCATCATCGTAACTTTGTTCACTAATTACAAGAAGATGATAACGATATTCCAGATTAGTTTGACATCGCTTTATCGGCAATCATTTTGATATTGCCTGCTCTTCTTTTTGCGATGATGAAAACGATGTTTCATATTTATTTTGCGTCATATTCTCGAAGCGCATTATCGTAACTTTGTTCGCTAATTTCAAGAAGATGATAACGATATTCCAGATTAGTTTGACATCGATTTATAGGCAATCATTTTGATATTGCCTGCTCTTATTTTGTGATGATGAAAACGATACATGAGTCGACATAAATGCCGTGATTTTACCGTTTACGTTATCAAAATGAAGTGAAAACATTACGAATATTAGTCAATAAAAAATTATCACCGTAAGTATGCTTATTTAATAAGTCCGACAGACGATAAATGGGTCGAAATAAATGCCAAAATTATACCGATTGCGTTCTCAAAATACGCGAAAACGTATTTCTTCGGACCTCAGTAACTTATCACATGAAATTATCATATTTGATAATGTTGATGTTTCAGATATTTTAAGCACCATTTTCTTGTAGCGACTCATGTCTAAACGTCTGTTTGAATTATTAGATTTGATTAACTAATATTCGTAAGGTGTTCGCTTCATGTTTAACCCGTAACGTTCATCACAAATATTAATGTTCAACTCTTTATATAAAGAGGAATTCAAGTCCAAGTCACTTGGGCAAACTAAAAATAGTATACTTTACAAAATATACGGCAATGCTATAGGGCGATTTTTTCTTTTAAAAAAGGAATCGTGATTGCATTTTCGTTTCAATATGTCCATAAATCACCTTTCAAGCTATATAAAGTTTGAAACACATTACAATCAACTTGAACTTTGAAGCATTATTCCATTATTCTCATAGTCGCAAACATCGCGACTCGCACCTTGTATTAAAACGGGGTACTCGCACATGGCGGCTTAACCGGCTTTCCCTAACGTCCGCATAACTAGTCGGCGGGAAGAAAAAAACAAACACGCTTCGAAGCAGATGCCCCGATGCACACATGCACACGCGCACACACAGTAGCCTGAGGAATGCCATCGATTTATTCAATAATAATCATCACTCTACGCACACAACATACATTTAGTTCTTGGCCACAATCGTCTTTACTTTTCTTCCACCAAATCATATCACCAGAATCAGAATCTTTATTCAAAAATTCAACTTGCATATCCATCATTGTTCCATAATAGCATTGATTATAGCAAACATATAATTTGCAAACAAACAAAATAAAGATTAATAAGTATGAAATACAACATTGTACGTGGCATGCATTTTTAATTTTTAATTCAATATGATTCAAACGGACGATAACTCAGTCGAAGGAAGTGCTGTGGTTTTACCGATTTCGTCCTCAAAATGAAGCGAAAACGTTACGAATATAAGTCAATCAAAAACTCGTCGTAATTCTGAAATTTAATAATTCAAACTGACGATATAGGTCGAAATAAGTGCCGTGATTTCAACGATTGCGTCCTCAAAATGAAGCGAAAACGTTACGAATATAAGTCAATCAAAAACTCGTCGTAATTCTGAAATTTAATAATTCAAACTGACGATATAGGTCGAAATAAGTGCCGTGATTTCAACGATTGCGTCCTCAAAATGAAGCGAAAACGTTACGAATATAAGTCAATCAAAAACTCGTCGTAATTCTAAAATTTAATAATTCAAACGGACGATAAATAAGTCGAAATAAGTGCCGTGATTTCAACGATTGCGTCCTCAAAATGAAGCGAAAACGTTACGAATATAAGTCAATCAAAAACTCGTCGTAATTCTGAAATTTAATAATTAAAACAGACAATAAATAAGTCGAAATAAGTGCCGTAATTTCAACGATTGCGTCCTCAAAATGAAGCGAAAACATTACGAATATAAGTCAATCAAAAACTCGTCGTAATTCTGAAATTTAATAATTCAAACAGAAGATAAATAAGTCGAAATAAGTGCCGTGATTTCAACGATTGCGTCCTCAAAATGAAGCGAAAACGTTACGAATATAAGTCAATCAAAAACTCGTCGTAATTCTGAAATTTAATAATTCAAACTGACGATATAGGTCGAAATAAGTGCCGTGATTTCAACGATTGCGTCCTCAAAATGAAGCGAAAACGTTACGAATATAAGTCAATCAAAAACTCGTCGTAATTCTAAAATTTAATAATTAAAACAGACAATAAATAAGTCGAAATAAGTGCCGTAATTTCAACGATTGCGTCCTCAAAATGAAGCGAAAACATTACGAATATAAGTCAATCAAAAACTCGTCGTAATTCTGAAATTTAATAATTCAAACAGAAGATAAATAAGTCGAAATAAGTGCCGTGATTTCAACGATTGCGTCCTCAAAATGAAGCGAAAACGTTACGAATATAAGTCAATCAAAAACTCGTCGTAATTCTGAAATTTAATAATTCAAACTGACGATATAGGTCGAAATAAGTGCCGTGATTTCAACGATTGCGTCCTCAAAATGAAGCGAAAACGTTACGAATATAAGTCAATCAAAAACTCGTCGTAATTCTAAAATTTAATAATTCAAACGGACGATAAATAAGTCGAAATAAGTGCCGTGATTTCAACGATTGCGTCCTCAAAATGAAGCGAAAACGTTACGAATATAAGTCAATCAAAAACTCGTCGTAATTCTGAAATTTAATAATTAAAACAGACAATAAATAAGTCGAAATAAGTGCCGTAATTTCAACGATTGCGTCCTCAAAATGAAGCGAAAACATTACGAATATAAGTCAATCAAAAACTCGTCGTAATTCTGAAATTTAATAATTCAAACAGAAGATAAATAAGTCGAAATAAGTGCCGTGATTTCAACGATTGCGTCCTCAAAATGAAGCGAAAACGTTACGAATATAAGTCAATCAAAAACTCGTCGTAATTCTAAAATTTAATAATTCAAACGGACGATAAATAAGTCGAAATAAGTGCCGTGATTTCAACGATTGCGTCCTCAAAATGAAGCGAAAACGTTACGAATATAAGTCAATCAAAAACTCGTCGTAATTCTGAAATTTAATAATTCAAACTGACGATATAGGTCGAAATAAGTGCCGTGATTTCAACGATTGCGTCCTCAAAATGAAGCGAAAACGTTACGAATATAAGTCAATCAAAAACTCGTCGTAATTCTGAAATTTAATAATTAAAACAGACAATAAATAAGTCGAAATAAGTGCCGTAATTTCAACGATTGCGTCCTCAAAATGAAGCGAAAACATTACGAATATAAGTCAATCAAAAACTCGTCGTAATTCTGAAATTTAATAATTCAAACAGAAGATAAATAAGTCGAAATAAGTGCCGTGATTTCAACGATTGCGTCCTCAAAATGAAGCGAAAACGTTACGAATATAAGTCAATCAAAAACTCGTCGTAATTCTGAAATTTAATAATTCAAACTGACGATATAGGTCGAAATAAGTGCCGTGATTTCAACGATTGCGTCCTCAAAATGAAGCGAAAACGTTACGAATATAAGTCAATCAAAAACTCGTCGTAATTCTAAAATTTAATAATTCAAACGGACGATAAATAAGTCGAAATAAGTGCCGTGATTTCAACGATTGCGTCCTCAAAATGAAGCGAAAACGTTACGAATATAAGTCAATCAAAAACTCGTCGTAATTCTGAAATTTAATAATTCAAACTGACGATATAGGTCGAAATAAGTGCCGTGATTTCAACGATTGCGTCCTCAAAATGAAGCGAAAACGTTACGAATATAAGTCAATCAAAAACTCGTCGTAATTCTGAAATTTAATAATTCAAACTGACGATATAGGTCGAAATAAGTGCCGTGATTTCAACGATTGCGTCCTCAAAATGAAGCGAAAACGTTACGAATATAAGTCAATCAAAAACTCGTCGTAATTCTAAAATTTAATAATTCAAACGGACGATAAATAAGTCGAAATAAGTGCCGTGATTTCAACGATTGCGTCCTCAAAATGAAGCGAAAACGTTACGAATATAAGTCAATCAAAAACTCGTCGTAATTCTGAAATTTAATAATTCAAACTGACGATATAGGTCGAAATAAGTGCCGTGATTTCAACGATTGCGTCCTCAAAATGAAGCGAAAACGTTACGAATATAAGTCAATCAAAAACTCGTCGTAATTCTGAAATTTAATAATTCAAACGGACGATAAATAAGTCGAAATAAGTGCTGTGATTTCAACGATTGTGTCCTCAAAATGAAGCGAAAACGTGGCATGCATGATGCATTTTTAATTTTTAATTCAATGATTCAAACGGACGATAACTCAGTCGAAGGAAGTGCTGTGATTTTACTGATTGCATCCTAAACAATTGAGCGAAAACGTTACGAATATTAGTCAATCAAAAACTCATCGTAATTCTGTAATTTAATAATTCAAACGGACGATAAATAAGTCGAAATTAGTGCCGTGATTTCAACGATTGCGTCCTCAAAATGAAGCGAAAACGTTACGAATATAAGTCAATCAAAAACTCGTCGTAATTCTGAAATTTAATACTTCAAACAGACGATAAATAGGTCGAAATAAGTGCCGTGATTTCAACGATTGCGTCCTCAAAATGAAGCGAAAACGTGGCATGCATCAAAAACTCGTCGTAATTCTGAAATTTCTGTCATGAGCGCGAGTTGAATTTTTCCCGTTGTCAAACTAGTAAAAAATAACATCGTAAACATGCCGATTCATCACAAAATAGAAGCGTCAATAGCTTCAAATCAAAGCCATTTCAACGATGCCAATACAGCCTATTGTAAGCCCAAATTGTACTTCAGAGAGATGATGTAAACAGCGTTTATTCTGATGAGTTTTTACCGGGTTCCGGGCCGGTCCGGGACCCGGTAAAAAATCTGAAGCAACTTCCGGGCCGGTCCGGGCCGGGTTTTTTTCTTCCGGGCCCCAGGCTTAGGTTGGCCACATAGTAGATGACTTTGGCTTGAAATCACATCAGTTGCTCAACTTGAGATTGGTCTAAAAAGACCAAGACTACCAGTACCACTTTGCGGCAGCAGGAGTATTGAGTATAATTCGTTTCATCTCATTATCTAGTCAATCCCTTGCTTCTGCTTAAAAGCATTAAGACAATGGGCCCTTTGAAATTCTGTCAATATTATAAGAGGTCACCTGCAAATGTCCAGGATGATCCAGACACAATTGGGCTGATGACAGACTATACTTCAGCTATATTTCAAAGGGCCCATTGCCCTGTTGCCTGATATCAGAACTTAAGGGATTGACTAGATAATGAAAGGAAACCATTCAAATATTATAGCACCATACAGGAACTACACAATAGGTCTACTGGTGAATATTGTTACCGGTAGGTTTTGTCTTTTTAAGCCAAGCTCAAGTTGAGCTACTGATTTGAGAATTCGGGCCAATTACATTATTCACAGGTCTTAGATATGTAAAAGAGCCACAAACAGACAGAATAGATATATACTCTCCTTCATATAAATGCATGTACACATGTATCATGCTAACTTCTTCACTGGCTTTAAAATGTAGCTTGCCAGTATTATTGCTGATGAATTAAAGTTCAGACAATAAGATTGAACTCTATCCTTGCTGGCCATTTGACTTGTCAGTATTGTAACATACTTTGTTAGTACAATTTATAAATAAGTTTAGGATTTTTAAAACTTGAACATCTTTAATATCAAGTTGTACACATTGTGCATTACATAATATACTACAAACAATTAATTGTATTCCTGATACATGTATCACCTGATCTCTGACTATAAATTAATGTTCTTGTACATGCTTCTAACAATTTATTATGTCCAAATTGCATCAAGTATGTGTACATGATCAAAAAAGTGTCTTGGTAGTATTCTTCAGTAGTAGTGATTTTGATCAGATGGATGAGTTTAATTTAGAACAATTTAGTAGATGGCATACAGGTAGACATTATTTACAGGTCTAATAGCATATCATAGATACCCTCAATGAGCCACAAATGGACAGAAGAGATACACTTTCCTTCATATAATTACTCATAACATACTAATTAGTTTCCTGGCTTTTAACTTCCCAGAATTATTGGTATTAACATTCAGACAATAGGATTGAACCCTATCCGTGCTGGCCATTAAAGGGTACCACCACCCAAAAATAATATTCTTATTATAGAAAGGTAACATCTTTAGTATTCCATTCCTTCAACAAGCTCACACAAATATGTTTTCAGAAAAAATTATATAATTGGAAAAAGCATCACCATTCTCAACCATGCTTTCATGCGGTCTGAATTGCGAAGACTATATGCGTGCAGAGCCAGAGCGCTCTGTGCAGAGCGAACGAATCATCCGGGATTCTATTGACGTACGCGTGAAAGCATTGGCGCACTCGCAAATGCTTGGCCCGTATGGAACCAGGAAATAGCAGTGGTTCCGTAAGTGGTGGAAATTAATTGATTTGTTTATGAATTACACAACCTTTGCAAAATGTAGGGTATCTATTTGATATCACAAAACGGTACCAAAACATATAATAATGTGTTGTCCTTTGCCTGGTGGTCCCCTTTAAACTTACCAGCATGGTTACATACTTTGTTAATACATGTCCAATGTATAAGTCTTCCCAGGGTTTTCTGAATTCTAATATCAAGTTGTACACATTGTGTATTGCATGATACATGTATACTTCAAGCAATTCATGTTACCCTTGATACATGCATCATTTGACATCTGACTTTGATTTATTGTTCTGCTAAGCACTTGTTTCCCAATCTGTTTTGTCCAAATTGCGTAATATTAGGAAGTGTACATGATCAAAAAAGTGTTTTTGTAGTATATGTGTATGAAATACTTTGGTAGAAGTGATATTTATCCAATGGATACGTATAGTTTAGAAGAATTTGTGGATAATTGACAAAGCAGTGTTACTAGTGTAATTCCGTTACCATGTTCATTAGATAGCTTTCTAGTATAAATAGAGAAATATGTGACCATTGATTTGAGCCAGGACTGCAGAGTTTGATAACAAGGACTATGTAAACGAAGACTGACTTGAATTTCGCAAATACAAATAGTTATTTTTTTAGAAATTTCACACTGCGTTACCAAATTAACAAATTAAGCAGGCGTATTCCTATATTACTTCATAATTTGGCATAAAAGTATCTTGCATTTTGGTTTTTATAAATGTTTGAACATAAAAATAACATTTTAAAGGGATTTTAGCTTATCTGGTATTCAAAAAATTAAACTTTTTAAGGTAAATTTCAGAAGGCGTAATTCCGTTACCATTTATGTAATTCCGTTACCGCTGCCTTTTTTGGAAACATGGTCAGTTACGACCAAACAAGATGAACATAAAGGAAAAAATTAATGTTATCATGAAGTTGACACCCATAGCAATGAATTTTAAAATAAATCTACACAAAATGTCTTTTAAATTTCAGAGGAATTCATGTGAAAGTTGAAGGTGGGAAAAAAGGCCCATTCTCTGCCGTAATTCCGTTACCGACGTATCAGACGTGCTAGCACTTTCCTCATGTATGAAATTTCCATATTTTTGTTTCTATATGACAGCAGGTATATCTCCAGAACTTATTAAAGTGTTGATAAGCCTTTAGGTCATAGGACTAATCCATATTATGAAAAAGAATGAGCAAAATTTCTCTGAATTGTAATTCCGTTACCACGGAATTGCCCATTTACAAATATGACAACAGTCCAGCTTTCTAGGACTACCAACAGTCCTTTCTAGGACTACCATAGTCCTTTTCAGGACTCACCAATCCACCCCCTCTCACATGGTGCAACCGCAAACCACACGTATACACCACCATGGAAACCGATACTTACAAGCAACATTTTAATATGACAATGGAGTTCAGTTTTTATCAGAATTATTTGCAATACGGTGTATTCTTTTTTTTAATCTTCCTATAATATAAATCCATAGTCGATTGGGGAAAGATTGATGAAAAGACTGAAATAATGGCACTTAATCTTACAATAGCCACCTTTCCAAAAGATAGTGATTACTTGGAGTATGTTAATGAATGCTGAAGTTATGCAGTGTACACAATACAAAGATATATTCTAAGCCTTTTAGGAATTAGGTGAACACATGATTACGTAAAAACTACAAATTGAGCGGATGGAAAACATACAATTACAAATATGACAACAGTCCTTTCTAGGACTACCAACAGTCCTTTCTAGGACTACCAACAGTCCTTTCTATGACTACCATAGTCCTTTCTAGGACTACCAAGTCCTTTCTAGGACTACCAAGTCCTTTCTAGGACTACGATAGTCCTTTTCAGGACTCACCAATCCACCCCCTCTCACATGGTGCAACCGCAAACCACACGTATACACCACCATGGAAACCGATACTTACAAGCAACATTTTAATATGACAATGGAGTAGTTTTTATCAGAATTATTTGCAATACAGTGTATTCTTTTTTTTAATCTTCCTATAGGGCCAAAGCCAAAAGTAGTCAACCCAAGTGTAAAAATTTCAAATTGAAAAAATCATTTTCTTTCAAGTATGATAGGAAAGGTGAGTATCTGCAGTTTCCGGAACTGTGTTCGGCTAAGCATACCGTCTCTCGGATTTCCTGTAGTACACTTTTAAATAATGGAAAGCGCCCTCTCAGCGCGATGGGACGGAATTTTGAAAAATTTGATTTATACAAAAACTAAGATTCATTCTAGAAATATAGAAGTGTTTTTGGATAGCCCATGCATAGGACAATTGTACCACACACATTTCGTATAATACCGCCCTCTTTAGTTGGGCCAAAAATTGCCTTATTCTGACATTTTTCCGTCCCGTCGCGTTTTGACGTCCATTTTTTAGCGTCACTCAATATTAGAGCAGTTATTTATTGCCATCTTTTCTGAAGTATCAATGAATTCATGCCTGAACACTTTTATGATGTTAGAATTTCATTTCCTCTATTCAGAAAAATTCTACGAGGCTTTGACATTTTCGCGACGGGACGGAAATTGCGCGACGGGACGGAATTTAATCCAGATTAAACATATTATTAATGCAATTTCATCACCGTTTTCTTTCTTTTGTATACATTTAGTGTATAGTTGAAAGGGAATAGAATACAGTTTCATGTATTTTTGCTTTAAAATGAACTAATTTGTTTAACTAAAATTAATTTGGTGAGGAAAATATTCACATTATTTGGGTGGGAACCCTCCTCCATATGCTATATACAGCAGTGCTTCCACACTTAAGTATAAAACACATTTTCAGATTTTTCCTGAATTAAGTTAATTTTCAAATCCAAGCAGCAAATGATAAAGAATGCTTTTTTGGATAGTAATATGTCATTTTCATCTTAAACATTAATAAATCTTTAAACACAACTAAAAAAAAAAGGAATTAAATTTTGATTTAAATAAGTCCCATTTGTTTTGTACATGGTCCAATAGGGAAAATTTGTAATTTTCTTTTTTTACTGTGATATCAATACTAAATATGCTTGTAACTATTTTTTATTGGCCATTAGGTGAAATAAATGTTTAAAATGGCAAAACAATTCATGAGGGATTGAAAATTATTGCAATTGAAAAATTTGCCATTTGTTTTGTACATGACCAAATTTCCGTCCCGTCGCGTTTCCGTCCCGTCGCGCCGACACCACATTACAAAAATTAAATAAAAAAATTAAAAATTGATGTGGAAGCTAAAGCTTTTTCTTGTGTTCAGACTGAACATTCATACCTTTCTTATGATACATGGCAGGATTTAACTAGGATTTTACTTTTGATAGAAAACAACATTGTTTGCAAAACAAAAAATTGTGTCATTCTATCGTTCCGTCCCGTCGCGCTTCAAAAACATGTAGTTACCATGGCAACAGACTCATAAATTTTTCAATTTTTCTGTTTGATAATATTCATCACTTTACCCTGTCCATGTAACAACAACATTTTATCCAGTCACATCTTTATTTGTTTTTGTATGATCAAAAAAGCTATCAAATTCCGTCCCGTCGCATTTACCCATACTTTTGGCTTTGGCCCTATAATATAAATCCATAGTCGATTGGGGAAAGATTGATGAAAAGACTGAAATAATGGCACTTAATCTTACAATAGCCACCGGTCCAAAAGATAGTGATTACTTGGAGTATGTTAATGAATGCTGAAGTTATGCAGTGTACATCGGCTGATACACTCTGCATAATTTGATGGACAGCTACAAAGTGAGTGTGTGCCAAAAAGTGTTTTTTTCCTGGCCGATTCCACCCATAGCTATATATTATTACAATAGCGTTGTGCGGAGATCAACCTCTTCCGCCTGCTGCATTATCCAACACAAAAACTTTTTGTCGGCCAATTCCTCCCTCCATTTACCAGCAAAGGCAAACAAACTTTCGTTTATGTGATCCACAATTCATAAACTTTGATAATAATTACAGACTCTGTTGTTTACTTTTGAAGACCGCAAAATGTAGAGGAAAAAAAATTATTTCCTGTCCGTTTTCCTTACCGATGCGTCCTAAAATACAGGCACAGCATTCAACTGTTGAACGGTACAGTGTACGAATGGGCGGTATGCTTGTCTCCAGCGTATTAGCGTAATTGCGTGTAAATAGTCCAGCTGACTGAACAATGTACTTTAGTAGATGTGGTCGATGAATTCCTCCCTCCATTAATTATTCATTGTCTATTTATGCACTTATCAATTGTATGACGCACCTAGCGAACCCCGGGGATGGTGCGTCATTGGTCCTATGTGAGTCAGATTTCGGGTTACCATGACGTACCCCTGTGTCAAAATTTTGACGGACCATTCAAATACAAGACGGTACATACGGTGACTTATGTGACGGACCATCTCTTGATTTTGACGAACCATGACGGTCAACTATCTTTTTCTACGCATGCGCACTATGATTTCTGCACGCGAGCATGCATAGTGACGTGTGCATCATCACCACGCGCGCGTCCATGACGTGACGATCTTTGTTCTGGTTTAATATATTGTTTCATTCATCCCGATCCCCGCCGGAACTGCTTTTCTTTGCAATGAAACGGCGAGACAAATGCATTTTTTACTGTTCATTTCACGCATTTTTCGAATTCCAAGTAAGTTCATTTCAACTCCAATATCATTACAAACATTGGCCTTCTCTTACTTTAGGTCACTGGGGACCTCAAATTCCCACCCTCCAAAATACCAATGATTTTCAATAGTCACAATACCTTCTTATGTGCGAAAACTGTGCGAAAATCGCTGAGTGCGTACGCTGTGCAGACGCTACCAATATTCGAGTGATTTCAATCCACCAGGCTTGCACATTTGGATGGGGCTATTATCCCCAAGACATCACGATCCATCACAAAAGCTTGACAAAAGATCAGATGATCATACAAATCCATCGCTATAAGACAGTAGGCTATTAATGATAACGCTATTAGAGCAAAAAATAATGAATCTGTCTCTCTATTAACTAATACACTTTCGCTCCACCCCCTATGAGAATTTTGTACAGGTGTGTAGTTAATTTCCCATAGGGGGTGGCAGCAACGTGGATTATATATAGAGCGACGATGAAATGTTCGCAACAAGATTGATGCGCGCACGTGTATTACATTGGACACGCCCATAATCTTGTTGCAAACATTTCATCGTCGCTCTTTATATAATCCACGTTGCTGCCACCCCCTATGGGAAATTAACTACACACCTGTACAAAATTCTCATAGGGGGTGGAGCGAAAGTGGATTAGTTAATAGAGAGACGGATTCATTATTTTTTGCTCCGATGATAGGGTTATCATCAATAGCCTACTGTCTAAAAGTGGCAGAGTGGTCTTGAAGAGAAGGGAAAACCGGGGTTAATGGATATAAAAGGTTAATTAGAGGCCTATTTTGTTAATTAGGGGTGGACTAAGTAAAATAAGACAGGTATGAGGTAAGCAATTGATTAAATCTTCCTAAAATCCTCTGACGAAATAAACTAAAATAATAATGCGACTGAGTTTATTTTGTCCGAATAATTCTAAAAACCATCCAGACAAAATAAACTGCATGAATAATTGAATTCATTATGATCGGAGAGTGGCACGAATTATTATGCGTGTCGTCGGCCGGCCGTGAGAGTGAGACGGTCTAGAAAAATCAGACTACGTCAGACTGTGAAAACGGGACAAGATCCAGGGAAAATCGGATGCCAGGGGTTTAGGTCCCCGGTGGACTAAAGTAAGAGAATGCCCAAACAGGCGCATAATAATGAATAATGTGTTTGATATAGTGGAACATTTCATGCGACATACAAATGGGAATTTAAATTGTTAAATCGATCGTCATACATGTGTCGTCGCAAATGACAATGCAGCTGAAATTCAGGCATTATCTATCGCTAGCGCTAGCGCTAGCCGCTAGCTCGGGGCCGGGAGCGCGCCGCCGGTGTAGCGTAGATTGCATGTATTGCTAGCGCAGCGCTGCCCGGCCCGCAGTTCTGGCAGTGCACGCAAATTGACACACACGGGTAAACTGACTGACAATGACGCACCCCTTTCGTCATGATATGACGGACCAAAGGTTGATTTGACGGTACATGCATAAAAAATGTTTTGGTAAATGACCCAACCATGACGCACCATCCCCGGGGGTCGCTAGGTGAGTCATACAATTGATAAGTGCATTACTCCATAGATAATTTACCAGCAAAAAAATGGTGAAATGCAAACAAAACTTTCGTTTATGATCCACAATGCATAGTTTAATAATAATTATCAACTCTGTTGTTTTGAAGAGTGCAAAATGAAGGGAACAAATGAAGGGAAGATTTTGGATTTGGGCAGTTTAGCACTATCAAAATGTGGTTTAAAGAAGATTATAGTAACAACTTTCACATTATGAATGAGAGGGGGCAATGCTCCTTTATTTTAATGTTATAAATATAACATATTTTTGAACCCCAAATATTGGGGGGGGGGATAATAATACAGGCCATCCCCCCCCCCCCCCCACCTGAATTTTTTTTTGGGGGGGGGGATATATCCCCCATTTTTTGTGTTGACCAACAGTTGTGTCAATGACAATGTCAACAATGAAGATGTGCAAACAATCAGGCATGAGACTAGTCCAAGAAGACTAAAGGTAGAGACATTTACATTAACATTTGGACGTTTTTTTTTAACATGTCATACCTTTAGTCCTAGTCCATAGTGTACACGTTCTGTATCTAGCCACTTATCCACCCAAAAAACCCTCCAATTTGGTTGGAAATATTTCGGCTACTCACCTGAATTTTCACGACTAGGCAGATGTTTACTCTCTTTCTGCAATTGTGCTGTCCCAAATACGTTTACAAGTTGTAATTCTGGTAAAATTAACACTTTTCCGAGGTAAACACAGCCCGATGTTTGATGACCAAGAATTCCCGTAACATGCTATTCAACGCAATTGCACAATGAGTATTGTATTCGCCGTGTATAGATATTTGCATAACACACGGCTCGCGAATATAATACCGTTGCATGTATAACCTGCACGCGCGCGCGCCGTATCCTCTACTGTATATTATATAGAGGATACGGCGCGCGCGCGTACAGGTTAAACATGCAACGGTATTATATTCGCGAGCCGTGTGTTATGCAAATAGCGTCTTTTCGCTCTGCGACGGGAGTGCGGCTACGGGGGATTTAAATTAGCTTTGATCGTCCCCGTACTCTGGCTACCGTCGCGATCTATTTGCAGTTTCGCAATTCTGAATACGCGGGAGTTTCACTCGTTCCATTTATCATGCATGTTGTACTATAAGCATACGGTATAGGCAGTACAAATCACAACATACTGTACTGTGCATGCAGCGCGTGTGTACGAATCAGTGCATGAAACACGTGAGGCAGCGAGCCTCGCCGTCCAAGCGCTCTGATTGGCTGATCACGTACCCGCGTAGCGGCTCTACGCCCAACGTTAATTCGGCGAACTACCGTCCTAGGTTTGGCCGCTACGGGGAAATTTTCGCTCTGAGTGCGACCCCCCGCTAAGATTAGCGTTGTAGCCATAGTCCCGTCGCCGAGCGAAAAGACGCTATTGTCTACACGGCGAATACAATACTACCATGTGCAATTGAGTTGAATAGCATGTTACGGGAATTTCTTGGTCATCAAACATCGGGCTGTGTTTACCTCGGAAAAGTGTTAATTTTACCAGAATTACAACTTGTAAACGTATTTGGGACAGCACAATTGCAGAAAGAGAGTAAACATCTGCCTAGTCGTGAAAATTCAGGTAATGCTGTAACTGACCTTGATGATCGGATCGTTTGATCGGATCGGCAAAATTTTATCGATCTTCGAAATCGGATCGATGATCGGGATCGGATGATCGGCTATTAAAAAAAAAAAAAAAAAAAAAAAAAAAAAAAAAAGCTTTAATTTGCATCACTTTGCAACAAAACTGGTTCGTTACTTACTGCACATTTTTGTTCTGGTCACTCGATAGTCCGCCGTAGTATTTTTTATAAACATTAAAGCCATTTGGACGACTTAAATCAATATTTTGGATGCGCCGAGGCTGCTTGCTCGGAGCTGTGCATCGCGCAGGGCTGGCGCTAGCGTGGCCAACCGGTAGCTAGAGATACGGCGGAGAAGACCGTCAGCGGATCGCGAGGCTATGCTTTCACGTGCTTTATAACGGCATCGCGGCGCAGCATATTTGCACGCAGGTAGCACGCGACAGGATCTATCTCCGGCCATGTGACCTATTTTTGTTGATGTTGTTGTTATAATTATAGTTACTTAACTTTTGCATTTTGTTGTTTTTAGTTTGACATCGTTTTTTTATGCTGTTGCTGCATGCATTTTCAGTCAGATTTTTGCGCATCGCTTGTTTATTTTATCCTGTTTCCTTAATTGAATTGCAGCTTGATTATTAATATTACTCAGTATAAAATAATAATTAAGAATAAGATATTTTGATTTCTTTGTTGCTGTTTTTCACGACTGATTTTCTAAAAAATAACTGGAGTTTATTTAACTTTTTTGTTATTCTTTGTTCTCCTTTAGAATCAGTTTAACTCGATCAACAAGTTGGGTACATGATGTATTATAAGCTACATGCAGTAAATAATTCTTTAAAAAAAACAAACAATAGAAAACATAAAATTAAGGGGACATTTTGTAAATAAACAAAGTAATAGTAATACACAGGTGTACCCCCAATAATTTTCGTGCCCCCCCCCCCCCCCCCCCCCCCCCCCCCAACCAGTCCGACCACCTTCGCCACTGGCTACATGTGTTTGTTTGTTTGTTTGTATTTGATTAGTGTGTATTGCTTTGTTATTTTGCAACTAGTACATAAGTTTGTTCGCTAATTACTTGTACCAATAGCCCCAATACCGATCCCCACGTCATTCAACAATCCGAAATGTTTTAAATGTACTAAAAATAATAGCCCCCGCCCCCAAACTTTCCGTCGTCCGGCGTATAGGCCTACTCAAGAAACAAAGTACCCTCCCCCAGTCTACTGAGAAGTGAGAAGGCTGCCACCCCCCTCCCCGATACAAAACGAGTACCGGGTATTATATTTTAAAATATATAAATTATATAAATATATAAACTCTGTACACAGAGTATAATAATAATAACAATAATATCGATTTATATAGCGCCTAATATGATTGATAAATGACGGAAATGATGAACTGATGAGGATGACAATGAATGATCATTATGAAGATGGCGATGCCAATGATTATTATGATAAAAAAGAGGATGGTAATGATCCATGATGAAGATGAGGATGATGGTGCATGTTTGACTGGTGATGATTATAATAATTACTAACATCGAGACGGACAAAGGGCCATTATAATGGAGCCAGGGGCGAAGCAAGAACATTGTAAACTGCGTCGTGGCAACTCCCCGATAAAATGTAAGTAGTATATAATTTATTATTATTTTTAATTGCGTTACGTACAATTATTGCAATATATGGGGAGGTCCTCAATACAGTGTGACAAAAAAATGAAGAAAGCGTTAGCCTAATGGCAGTGTGAACGAAATAATTACAGTTCCCCAATTTGCGTGCCCCCCCCCCCCCCCTGAAAAATACAAAAATACAAAATCACACGGTCGCACATAAACTAAATCATAATCAGGGACGCAGAATGTTTTGATTTTGGGGGTGGGGGCTGACCACATTTCAATTGTTATCATAACTATCTTATCATCACCATTATTTTCACTTTGACGTTTATATTATGATGTTTTTCATCAAGTATACAATTTCACAAGCCGCCATCCGTCGGAAATAATAAGTATTTATATTTTGAACATCATCATGAGTACATAAAAATAAAAATCGCCCCGTCGCACATGGAAACTAAATCATAATCAGGGGCCGCATTGATATTGGGGGATGGGGGAGGGGGCTGACCACATTGTCCACATTTCAATTGTTATCATGATTATCTTATCATCGCCATTATTTTCAATTTGACGTTTATATTATGATGTTGATCATCAAGTATACAATTTCACAAGCCATCATCCATAGAAATAATAGAGTATTTATATTTTGAACATCATCATGAGTACATACAAATTAAAATTGCATGGTCGCACGGAAACTAAATCATAATCATGGGCCGCAGAATGTTTTCGGGGTGGGAGGAGGGGGCCGACCACATTTCAATTGTAATCATAATTATCTAATCATCACCATTATTTTCAATTTGACATTTATGTTATGATGTTTATCATCAAGTATACACTTTCACGAGCCATCATCCTACTAGAAATAATAAAGTATTTATATCATGAACATCATCATGAGAAAGAGTACATATGAATTATTAATCATAACAAAAACGCATAGTCGCACTATCCATGGTCGCACGTGAAACTAAATCATAATCAGCGGTCACAGAATTATGTTTTTGATATTGGGGGGGGTGGTGGTGGAGTTGGCTGACCACATTTCAATTGCATTATCATAAGTATCATTTTAAGTCCCCCATGCTCATGTTTATCTCATCTTCCTCGTCATTACATTTATACTCAAAGCGTAAACAAATTATAATTCTTTAAATTGAAAGAAGGATCGGCCGAATGTAGTCCTCGCACGCGCAACACAAGTCAAAATTGGAGCGTCCGTCATCTTCCTAAAAAGGAAAGAAAAAAAAAACATGTTATGATTATGTTTATATAGTTAAATTTTGACGCCATTAGTCAATAACAACATATCAAACAATTTATATACTCTCTCGATCTCCCGGAATTCGGGGACCGGGAGATCGAGAGTGCAAATTTACAGTTTATATTATACATGTATACTAATATAATTATGTACCAGCTTTCCCCTGAATCTTAGGCCTTGCTGGCGACTATATAGATCAACAAATCGTTTTTATGTCCTCTTCCATAATTTATCAGCATTCTCTATCAGTCGGCCGACAGTAAAAGACTGAATTTAACATGTAAAAGAGGATATGAAAACGATAATTCGTTGATCTATAATAGCTTGCGACATAGGACACGCATGCCGCCCGCATGCATGCACGGCGCCAGCGCGGCGCCGATCGTGCGCGCGCCGGGTCTGACGGCCTGGAGTTCATGTGAACATCCGTCGGGAATATTCGTTCAAATGACTAGCAATTTTGCGAGTCTTGTTCCGATTTTCGCCTTTCAAAACGAAGTAAACTAACAAAGAGTATCTCGAAAATAACATTTTTTTCAAGTAAATGATATAGATTGTCCCTTTTTAAAATTTCAATTCCGATATTCTTGCAAAGAAAATGGATGGTTTTCTCCCGGGATTTTTTTTTTTCACATAAGTCATAACACATAAAAAAAAACAAAAACAAAATTTCATCCGATCCGATCTCCGATCTTTTCTGCATGATCGGAAATCGGCAAAAACGGCAAAAAAGCCATGATCGGATCGGGATCGGCATGCCGATCCGATGATCGGTTACAGCGTTAAATTCAGGTGAGTAGCCGAAATATTTCCAACCAAATTGGAGGGTTTTTTGGGTGGATAAGTGGCTAGATACAGAACGTGTACACTATGGACTAGGACTAAAGGTATGACATGTTAAAAAAAAACGTCCAAATGTTAATGTAAATGTCTCTACCTTTAGTCTTCTTGGACTACATGAGACTGAGACTGAAGTGAGAGGCATGTATTAGTATTACTGTACACCAATGTCAGTATGTGGGACAATATTATGTAGAACATGGAGACCACTCCTACTCGCCTCTAAAAATCATTCAAAATATCAAAAAGTCCACCCGTTCAATACTTCTTGAACCCCTCAAAATATTGAGAAGAATAAGATCAATGTTACTTACGATAGATTCAACAATTATATTACAGGTAACTACGGCGTAGACTGCGACTTCGGCTCGATCGTGGTTTCGTCTCCAGCACAGGTTGGCTTTACGTTGCGCGCAAATACAGGGTGGCCCAAAAAAAACCGGAACGGGACACTTCCTAAAATAAAGTAGCAAAATGATTATGTCCATTGGATAGAGCCCGGGGGGTCTGTCCTCATTGAAAGGGGGGTATCATGCGTGACCAAGAAAACGAGTAATTAGGGTGGTTTTTTTACGATCAGGCGAGGAGTATCTCGAATAGGGTCTCAAATTCACCCAAAATCAGGAAATAGGGTATCTATTTTAGGCTGATGAATTACTCGTTTAGGGTCTCAAAAAGATGAATTAATCGTTTAGGGTCTCAAAAACTCAGCTTACTTGCTTAGGGTATCAAAAATAGTTATAACTTGCTTTAAATAGGGGTTTACATTTTTTTTTTACTTGCTTAGGGTATCAAAAATAGTTATAACTTGCTTAGGGGTTTACAAATAATTGATTACTTGCTTAGGGTATCAAAAATACTTGCTTCGGGGTTTACACAAAATTGATTACTTGCTTAGGGTATCAAATTACCGATAATCATACTTACTTAGGGTGTATTTTTTTGCACCACGCAAATTCTCGTTTAGGGTGCTTTTGGCAAGTCATTGGTCACGCACGGATACCCCCCTTTCTATGAGGACAGAAAGATGATACCAATGAAAAATGATACCAAGAACATTCATTTTGGTCGTGTAGTGTTTTTTTTAGGGCGTTGTGAGTAATACCATGTCAGGTTCCTTTTTTTATCAATATTTACCAAGTCAGTGCCTGATAAATGAGACTTACGAACGCGCGAGTATTCCGCGCGCCATTGTTAGTGTGCATTCAGCTGTGTGTCGAGCGGTGCCGAGAGAATGGGCATAATTGGTCAATAGTATGACGGGCAGGCCAGTAAGTCTCATTTATCAGACACTGACTTGGTAAAAATTTACAAAAAATAGGAACCCGACATGGTCTCACTCAAAGCGCCCTAAAACAAAAACTACACGTCCACAATTAATTGTCTTAGTATCGTTGTTCATTGGAAAGGACACCCTATCCGATATGGTCATGTTGATTTTGTTACTTTATTTTCGGAAGTGCCCCGTTCCGTTTTTTAGGGCCACCCTGTATAATATGCAAGGTCAATTTGTTAATTGTGTGTAAACTGTTTTGTATGCGTAGTAGGTACCCACCGATCTAGCTCTACATCGGTGGTAGTAGGCCTACACATCCGGAAAAAAACGATCACCTCATGCTGATTGTAGGATTGTAACATATACAATAGATCATAGGCGTCGATTTCTTCTCGCCATTGGGGGAGGAGGGGGGGGGGGGGGGGGGTGATACGTCATTTTGACCATCTCTGGCGAGGGAGCGAAGCGATAACCCAGCAGAGTGCCCGGGTGTTTATGACTGAGGGGGGGGGGGGGGGGGGGATAGGGGGCCCCAACAACCTTTGAATTTAGCTGTTGAGAAATTGGAAGATTATTAAGTCATGTATCCTATACGTGCACATTGCAAGCATCATATGTTATGAGGTGGGCTTTGTCCAAGATCGATGAACTTAATCCTCAAAGATTGCAAGCATCCTGATGGAAACCTGAATAGCATCAGTCAAGGGATACCCACATTGGGAAGCTTATTGGGGTCCAGGGGGCGGAGCCCCGGAAGCTTTGGGATTTGTAATATCCAGATATAAAGATGTTGTCTATATGCAAATATACAGTTAACTATTCTTTAGTTAGTTAGCTTTTGATTTAGCTGTTTAGAAATTAGAAGATTATTGAGTGCACATTGCAAGCATCATATTATGAGGAGGGCTTTGTCCAAGTATGGATGAACTTTAGCCTGATAGATCTACATAATATATTGCACTCATCCTGAATATAATAAGTCAAGAGATACCCACATTGGGAAGCTATATAAGTGGGCCAGGGGAAGGAGCCCTCGGAAGCTTTGAGATTTGTTATATCCATATGTAAAGAATTTGTCTATATGTAAATAGGAAATACAGTTAACTATTGATATTAGCTCAATTTTAGTGGGCGAAGCGCCGACGCACAGTGGGCCAGAATCGCCTGAAAGTGTGCCAACAGAGAAGTCCTGATTAAACTATTGAATGAGTCCAGGTCTGGGGCTGGGTCAAATAACCTTAATGGGGGTTCCAGGGGGCGCAGCCCCCGAAGATTTTGGATTTGGGCAGTTATCAAAATGTGGTTTAAAGAAGACTATAGTAACAACTTTCACATTATGAATGAGAGGGGGGCAATGCTCCTTTATTTTTAATGTTATAACATATTTTTGAACCCCAAATATTGGGGGGGGGGGGATAATAAATACAGGCCATCCCCCCCCCCCCCCCCCACCTGAAATTTTTTTTTTTTTTTTTTGGGGGGGGGGAGATATATCCCCCATCCCCCCGTGATCGACGCCCATGCAATAGATTATATTTCGGGTGTCGCAAACAAACGATGATGACGATGATGATG
>JBAMJV010003861.1:0-38580 GCA_037951105.1 Echinarachnius parma | reverse complement strand
AAATACTCTCCCTATCCATTTTTTTATTATTATTTTTTATTCATTTATGATTTACCCTCTTTTTTTTCTGGGAGGGGAGGGAGGGGGGAGCTGGAGGGGGAGGGGTAACGTGCCCTATGTGTCCACTTGGGATACCAGCTTCTTGATAGTAAATACCTATCATGGTAATCTATTTTCAAATTCCCATTTATAAAAAAAAAAAAAAAAACAGCATTGACCCATGATAGTCGATTTGGGCTGAATTGAATGAATGAATGAACTTTATAGCGCGACGATCGATATCACAGAGAGTGATTAACGAATGGAACAGTCTACCCTTGCATGTTGTAGAAAGCTCGTCCATAAATGTTTTCAAATCCAACTTGGAGAGATTTTGGTCTGTAAAAAGAGACAAATTCAGTCTTGATGAAGGTTTTGCCTGCCCATGTTCATCATCTGCTGTACAGCGTCACTAATCGCACAGAAGTTCAGACCTACTCTGATGTCAACGAGGGGCAAATAAGTTTGTAAAACTTTATAAGCCCACATCCAAGGTATATATCCAAGGTATATGATATCCATTTCCAGCGCGCGGTTTTCAATGCGCGCGCCAAGCGCGGCCGCGATCCGCAACATCATATCGCATGTGCATGATCTTGCACCAAAAAGTCAACATGGCTGTCAGTGAAGCAGAAGCCAGCAACACCGTCAGGAATGCATTGTTAGAAAGTCTATCAGCGATACTTTCTCCCCAACAAGAGATAAGACTGCAAGGAGAGGAACAGCTGAAACTTCTGGAAGTAACTGAAGGTCTGTATCTCCAGAGAAATCACATTTCTTGCATCTTAATTTTGGATACGCCCAGCCTGTATTGCATTTGTTACGTTCCCATATATTGAATATTGTGTTTGTTGTGTTTGGTGGGAAAAAAAAAAATTTGTCACACGAATCTATCTTGTTTGTGACTTGATTGTTATCCTTTTGCTCTTAACAAAAGCAAGATCACTCTGTTTTGAATTGAAATAAATGATAAATGGTACAGCTAATCTTAAATAACGACCTACAATGTCAATGTTAATGAACATTTTATTGAATGAAATCTTGCAAATAATGAATCATTGAATGAAGAAAGTCTGCATAAAATATAACTGTATCAACGCCGTGCTTGTATGGCGTTGTAACGCTTCGTCGCTCAAAAACTTGTTGTAGATGTGCGACGAGGTCAAAAGTCGCCTTTACTAACAAAATTATTTGAATTTGTTTCGCTTTAAAGTACCTAGTAAAAACAGAGGAAAAAAAGAGTAAAACTGTAGCGCTGGGACGCGACGTCGCTCAAAATCTTGCAGGTACATTTTCGTAGATGTGCGACGATGTAAAAAATCGCCTTTACTTACAAAATTATTTGAATTTGTTTCGCTCCGAAGTACCTTTACTGTTTAGTTATTGAACTTATCGGACATTGCATATAATTTGCTAAAAAAGAAGGATGACTTACCTCAAATCGATGATTTATTACGGTAGTCTTTGTTAGAATCCGGCTTTGTCTTTGATCGCTGCAATGATGACGTCACCTCAAAACTCGTCGGCAATGCATGCTGGATAGGAGGTATTCGATATTCCGCGTGTATTAAGTGGCGATCGGTCAAAGACAAAGCCGGATTCTAACAAGGACTACTGTAATGAATCATCTATTTGAGGTAAGTTATCCATCTTTTTTAGCAAATTATATGCAATGTCCGATAAGTTCAATAACTAAAGGTACTTCGGAGCGAAACAAATTCAAATAATTTTGTAAGTAAAAGCGATTTTTTACGTCGTCGCACATCTAGATTTTCAAAATTTTGAGCGACGTCGCGTCACAGCGCTGCATCACAGTTAGGGCTAGGCTTTAGTTTAGTTAATGAACTATTAGTATTGGCACATACTACATAGAATATAATTTGCTAAAAAGAAGGATAATTTACCCCAAATTGATGATTTTTGGAGTCGATGCGTGTATATTCCAAACTGATCGCTGCAACGATGACCCCGAAAGCTAATCGGCATTGCGTGCTCGCTAGTAGTAGAGGTCACTTCCGCGTGTATGCATAGAATCCAACACTATGACTAGCACTGCCATTGGAACGTGCACACATGGCCTATGAACTTTAATAGCTGTCATGGTCGCTGATCATACACAGCTGTTGGTTGCTAAAAAAGGTGCCGACATTTCTGATTTTTTTGCCCATCCGAACTAAATCGACTCTGGGTAATCTAGAGATAATGACCCTATATTCTGAATTGTGTCAAAATTTGGGTAAGAAATACATTCTGGTACAATTTATTTCATGTTTTCTGTAGGCAAAAAACAGTGTGAAGGAAATGCATAGCTTTGCTTCAGAACGTTTGTATCGCATGTTAACAAAAATGTCTGAATGATAAATGTTAAATGTCTCTACAAACATTCCTCTGAACTACATTTTCTACAAAGAACTGCCTATGCCCTATGGCATGACGAAAAGACAAATGTTCCATGCAAATACATAGTCTTTTTTTCAGAGCATCTGTTCCTTTTATCATGCTGAGCTGTTGGCATGTCTCTGAAGAGAATGCTGATATTTTTTCTTTGAGAGAGAGAGGGTCGTGGGACCATGCTATAGCCTCCACCATGTTTACCAGTAGAAACTCTGCATCTGGTCCACAAACACACATCTTGAAAATCAAGGAAATCTTCATAAACAAAGACAAATCGCGTCTGAAAAATTGAATTATCTTAGAAATTTGTTTAGGGATTTTTTCTTCTTCAGCCCTATGGTATTAGGGTGAAAGTTATGGGACTTGAGAGTGCTAAAAATGTTGTCTGTCTTCTCACAGAAAAAGAAGAGTGTCAAGTAAAAATTGTGTGTTTAAAGTATAGGACCATCGAGACCTTGCCACTGCTATCAGCAATAGAGTGGGAGCTGATAAATGAGGACAACCCCCAAAATGTTGGACGATCTGCATTTGTAGGTCACCAGCGCCTCTACTGTTAACAAAGGCACTTATGATCTGTTTTCAGGGCCTCTTTTACATTTACTGTACTGTCTTAGACTATTATGATCGGTGATGATAAGATTGACTTGCTTTGTTAAAGTTCAAATCCAAGCCTAACTATAAAACCAAAGACAGTAAAATCAAAAGACTGATCTTACGATGAGATGTCCTATGCCTTTGGCCTACCCCTGCAGGTACATGGAGCTAGTTGCACTAGCCACTAGTTGCATATTAAGCCCTCTGCAGACAGAGCCGACTCGACCCGATTCGACTGGTTTTCATTCGGATCGGCTCAGTTTTCAGTGCCTCGCGACACACATTTTGCCAGTCGAGAGACGAGTCGGATGCCAGTTGGGGCCGATTCAACGCGATGAATCGGATCCGACCGACCGGGCCCAACTCCAGCCGGATTGAAACCAGTCGAATCGGGTCGAGTCGGCTCTGTCTGCAGAGGGCTTAAGGGGCCTGTTGCCTTGAGCCACTGAATCTTAAACATGAAGATGAGAACTGAAATTGTTTACATTTACGCATAATTGTAAAACTAGCCATGGCCCCATTGCCAAAAGAGTTGCAATCGATCATAAAGTTGCAATTAAATACGCAAATCTGATTGGTTCAAATGTGCATATTAGTCTGACTTGCAATGAATTGCAACTTAACAATAGATTGCAACTCTTTCTGCAACTCTTTCTGCAACTCTTTCTGCAATGGGTCCCTGGTCATCTAAAATGTTAACTATCTTCTTTGCAGAATTTGGAGTTTACTTGGCAGAGCTGACATTAGATAAGAATGGTGCCCTTGCTATTAGACAGGTAACTACCTAAACATTATACTGATTTAAGGATTTTCTTGCACATGGTTAAATGAAAAGCACATGTATACATAACTATTTATAAGTTAATTGAATACTTAATAGTTACTTGAATAATATGGGTCATATGTCAATTAACTGTTTATGGTAGGAAAATAGAAAATTTAAAAGTTTAGTAAAAACTACAAATGTTTAGATATCTTGGAAGGGAAGGTTTTTATAATTAATAATGAGAGCTTCCAGTCTCCATTAGAATTGAAATGCATGTAAATGACTTATTTATGATATTAATATTTATGCAATATGTTTTTGAAAATACTGTACAGTACCTCACATGATAATAGTTTCTTTCCTAGTGTATACAATTGAAAACATCTCAGGAACAAGGAATAATGCTTTCTGTGACATTCCAAAGTAGAAGTTTGTGTAGAAAAAGGGGTATTGCCATTTATTTTTTACTGTTAGTGGTCTATTTGACTATATTATGTTTGTCCTACCCATCCCTGTCTCTAGCTTTCATCACTAATCCTGAAGCAGTATGTGGAAGCCCATTGGTCGCCTCATTCAGAGAAGTTCAGACCGCCTGTGGCCACAGATGCAGTGAGTATCTTATCAGAGGGTGTAAGCATAAAGAGTTGTGATCAAATGCAAGTCAGAAAATGGGCCTAAATGCAGACTTCTGATTGGCTGAGATGCTCATATTTTCTGGTTTGCGTTCAATCCCAACTCTTTTTGCAACATCCTCCTGGTGTATTACTTTTATATTACAAAAAAATTCCCCCCTTCTTTTCCATTTGTATCCTGCCAATATTTATATGGCTAGTGCAAACATTTGGTACTTATTGTAAATGAGAACTTTATTATTTTAAGGATTCAAATGCCAAAAGAGTTATTTTGGTTAACACAGTGACATTTTGTCCACCTTTGCTTAGACCTGCCCAGTGAGGCAGTGAGTTTTGTCATCTAATTCTTCATAATAGTTCTATCTATACTCGTATTCTATTTATATGGTGCAGTTTTTGTAAAATCGATGGCGAAATATACTTTATTCAAGAATTGAACAGGATTCAATATGTACCCCTTTTCATAGTGAATAGAAATAGAAATAACAATAAACTGTGTTCACTGTGGCCTGAAACCAGAGTTGTTGGTCCCAATACAAATATAACAAATCTATTTTGTTTTGATTTGTTTTGTTGCCCAGTCTGATAAATACTTATATAATATTGCTTGGCTGAAGTCGGAAAACGTTTGTCTGGTCATGTGGTGGGCATTGAATCTTTGTTGACACCACCTTCCATTCTGTAGGCCAAGGCCCATGACTGCCCGCAGGCTTAGGCGATACAATCAGTAAGGTAGTCAACATTGAATCATTGTTGTCTTTAATAATTTAAAAAACTCCCATTTTGCAGGCCAAGGCCCACATCCGCAGCCATCTGCCCGCAGGCCTGGGAGAATCGATCAGTAAGGTGCGTTCCAGCGTGGCCTATGCCATCTCGGCCATCGCCCACTGGGACTGGCCCGATGCCTGGCCAGATCTCTTCGGTCTGCTCATGATGATGATCACCAAGGGAGACAGCAACGAGGTGCACGGCGCCATGAGAGTGCTGACAGGTAGGATAACAACAAATCAGGAGAATTTCTCCCTCATTGTGGAGATATTAATGATTTAATTAATATTCAAGCATTATTTAGTAGCACTATGTTTTTCTTTTGTAGTAAAAATCAGTGGGCAGTAAGTAATACAATTTGACATTAATTGTCACTTTTTTCACGAGGTTATAAACAGTTTTTCCTTTTCTATAAAACAATCATAAATCATTCAGAAGAATATTACAATGATATTGGTATATGATTGAAGTCTCAAATATCACTTTTGAAGAAGTTTTATGCATTCAATGGATCACTTGAAGTTCTAACTCTTCGGTCTCTTCCTCATGATTTTTTTCTTTTTTTTTCTTACAGAATTCACCCGGGAAGTTACTGACAATCAAATGGAGCATGTGGCACCAGTCATCCTACCTGAGATGCATAGAATATTTGTACAAAGTGACCTGTACACGATACGAACCCGGGGTCGCGCGGTAGAGATCTTCAACACCTGTGCAACGCTTATCTACAATATAGCTGCAGTGTCTAAGGTGAGCATGTCTGCCTCATTGATGAGTGTGTGATTCTTAAAGGGGAATTTCACCCTGGAATTCTGTTTTTCTTAATAGAGGGAGGATGATTGAGATTTGAGAAGAACTATCACTGAAAGTTTGGACAATATCGGTCGAGAAATTACAAAAAAATGTGACTGTGTGAACTTGATGACTGAACAGGAATTGCTTTATTACTTGCTGATTTTGATGTCATTTGCGACCCGCTGCCACAAGTTTTGTGCAAGAAATGCTTACACAAATTTTTGTTTCTGAATTATTGGAGACTACTGTGAGTAGATGGGAAGATATGGTGAATTGTGACAATTTGATTTGAAATATTTGTACAATGAAAATCAACTTTATCCCCCTCCACAATCAGGGTGCTGCCAAGAAGCTCATATACCCAGTGCTGACTGGTTTCATGGATGAGTTTGTCAAGGCTCTCACTTCCTCGGACCCTCTCATCTCGGACAGCGGCCTCAAGAAGGAGATCATTAAGGTGAGGGAATTTACTCTTTTTTTTTCTTCTTGTTTTGTATGAACAAATGAACATTTTGCCAGGTTTAGTCAAGAATATGATAGATAGTGTTGATACTGTTAGCTTGGTTGGTTTGTAAAATGTTTGTTATTACCCATGATATTTAAATGTCCTCTCTCTGTTAGTAATATGAGCTAATTTATAAAGTTACATACATTATTATAGCATTGTTAAATTTGACTTAGATGGGATGGATGAGCATAATCATCACTTAATTGCTATTGTGATTTGAACAATTTGGAAAAGTTTGAAATGTTTAAAAGATTAATAATACAAAATAAACGTTACTTTTAAAATCCCTGCTGTGCTTGATTCAGGCACTGACAATTGTAGTGAAGTGCTACCCAAGCCAGATAGCCAGATTTAGACATTGATCAATCCAAGAATGGAACAAAACAACTGGACAAACACTTCACTTTTTCTGAAGTTTCACTTTTCAAAGAATGCCCCTTTGCATTTTTGCCCATAACTCAGTCATATTACATTAATTTGCCATGGAATTTTCACACATTACTCAATGGAAATACAGTTCAAAGAAATATACATTTTATCAACCCTTCGTCAGTTTTTGCTCATGTCAACAAAGTTACTAGATCCCTTTAAAGGTGCATTTACATATAAACTAAATCCCAATTGTGCTTGATTCAGGCAATAACGGTTGTTGTGAAGTGCTACCCAAGCCAGATATCCAAGTCGATGCCAGCGATACTACAAGCAATCTGGAAGACACTTACGGACAGCGCAGACATCTATGTGAAGACTGTCATCAACGATATGGAGGAGGCAGACGACCCTGTAGACTCTGATGGTAAGAAAGCAATATGTGACTGGCCCTAGCATGTTCAGGCTCTTGTTCACAAGAATCAAAATTTTGATATTCATACTAATTGAAAAGAGTCTTTGTTAGATTTCATTTGAAACCAAAATCATGAAAAGTGGTATAATTATGGTCACTTTGATGGTTTCTAACATGTGACAATGAGGTTTATAAGAAATAAACTTGCCTGAAAACATATTACAAAAAGTGCATTTAATTTGTCACTGTCGAGCACTCTGTGATTTACATGAGAAAAGAAATTGAGTAACCGGTATCTGTCAATACTTTTTCTCATTTTTATCTACCTTTTGCTAAATTACCCCTGGTTGGGCAAGTGACTCAACCTGTACTTGCCCCACACTGATTTTCACTTGTCCTGGGCAAGCAGGCAAGTGGGTTTGTAAAACCCTGTCTCTTGTACTAATATATATACTTTGACTTATTTCAAACAGAGTGAAACTGATCAGAAATCTATCCTATAAATGAACAAATGAAGAAAGACAAAAATTGTGTTTCCCAAGGATTAGAACCCGAGACCTACGGATCGCCAGACCGGTGCTCTACCCACTGAGCTAGGAGCCCATCTGTCTGTCGTTTGTCCCTGAAACCCTCTTCAGTGTTTGTGATGGTCGGAAGCTATCATTGAACTTACACAATCCCAATTGAAAAGAAATCAACTTAGGAATATGTGTGAGGGATCACCATAGTGATGCAGCTCTTTCTGTAAAAATCAATTCAAACAAGGAGAAACTGACCAGAAAATATATAATACAAATGAAAAATTAACAAAGAGAATTGGGTTTCTCTGGGATTTGAACCCGAGACCTCCGGATTGTTTAAAGGGATAGTTGAGTTCTGGTAGAGAGAGTACAGTTTTAGTCAAACTGAATTTTAGTAAGCAAAACCTGCACCATTACATTACAAACTAATAGTTATAACTCCACCATGCTCGAAAGGAATACAACATTACAAATGACCAAGTAAAAAGCTTGTTATCATTCAAAAAGAGCTGTTAAAACTCAAGAGGGCGCTCTCTAAAAACTCATCGGTTTCTACCATTTTAAATAAAAATATTGTGCATATGATGTTTTGTTGAAGCATTAAAAAAAATATTTGCACGGCTAGTTCAAAATTATCGAATAATTGTGGGGCCCCACAAATATTACAAATGGTTATGTTTATGGATATTTCAGGCATTTCTGAACCGATTTCGGTCAAATAAAGTTTATTCTGTCATCTATACCAAACTCAATTATCTCTTTAATGTTGGGTGATATTGTTTCATTTGTATTTCTATTACTGTGATCTTTCTTTACTTGCATTCTTATTATTTCAGGTGAGGTTCTTGGTTTTGAGAACCTGGTGTTCAGTATATTTGACTTTGTGGCGGCCATGATCGATGCACCCAAGTTCCGAGGCACCGTCCGCAAGCTCTGCGAGCAGCTGCTGTACTATGTCGTGCTCTACATGCAGATTACAGAAGAACAGGTTTGTTTAGTTGAACATGATTTGAGAGAATATTTAGGAATTTTATATTAGAACTGGGGCCTAATTTCACAATAGGCTCTTTTAACTGTGTCTAATCTACACTAATGTAACTGTGCTAAACCATGTTCCACAAAAGCCCTCAAAGTATGAAATTATGGAATATTGCTAGTATCCGATAATTCTGCAGCCTTATCCATGAGTTTAGTATAAAATCATAGAAAGAATAATCATTCTAAAATATCTTTACAAATCATGTTATAAAACAATAGTTCATGTATCAAACAACTAGTGGATTACTGAGGAACATTGACCATAAAAGATCATTGAATGTAATAATCATGTAATTCATTTGGTTAGATGAAACCACTGTTGAAAATTCCAGCCATTGCATTTTTTTGTGATGGAATACCTGACAAATTTGTAGATTACAGATGAACTTGTGGCACTCCATAAAATAGTGGGCATTTTAAACCACGGTTTAAGTTGAAACCACCTTTGCGAATTCCAGCCATTGCGTCTATTGAAATGTATTTTGTTAGCTCATACGATCCTCTGTACCATCTATACTATGTGTTGCATCATGTTGATTGAGATATTTAAAGTTCATAGGTCCCTCTCCACCATCTATACACATACATGTTCCTATGTTCCATTACAAGTGTTTATTGTCATTTGTTTGTTGTCACGTAAAAAATACGCCAAGGAGCCAATTGTTCAAGGTCGTAAGTCAGGAGAGCGATTTAATTCACAAACAATAAACAAAAACATCAACAGCGGTGCATAATTCTCTCCCGCACCTGGTTTGGTGGCTACATACATTTATAATACATGATGACATAAATGGTACCCTGGGGTACCTAATGAATATCCGCCATTTTGTTTAATTATTTATTTATTTTTTAGGGCTGTACCGAGGTATAGCGTGCATACAAGCGCGCGCTGCACTGCATGCACAACGCAATACGGTTGTGCTTTAAGTGGACACAAGATGGCGCTACACAACGCAGTACCCCGGTGTACAACGGTACCCCGGGGTACCGCGCGTTGTCATCACATTACAAAGTAAAACAATAACTCTTTCATGACATTTGTGATGTCCATCAGGTGTACCAATGGACAGCTGACCCGAACCAGTTTGTAGAAGATGAGGATGATGACACGTTCTCCTACAGCGTGAGAATATCAGCCCAAGATCTACTACTGGTAAGTACAAAGCTGCCAAGTCTCCCTGATTCTCCTAAAAGGTTCCCTGAAGATGTAGAGATCTTTCGACATCCTCGTTACAAAAATTGAAAATCTCTCTGATTAACCCTAACCAGGCCGGTGAGGTTGGAAGGAATCCACCCCCCTCAAATTTTTCATTGAAGTCTTGCGCAACTTTGCTATGACCAGGTATACGGTAACCGTTCCAAAGTCACGTGACCTTTTGTAAGTGAATGTCAGCCCGAAAATCGCTCAATTTTGTGATTTGTGTACGAATGGATTTTTTCCTAGAATACACAAAACCTTCATTATTTTACATTCTAATCACTGCAATTATTCAATTTCGGGCTAAAAATGGTTGGATAATGGTCAATAATTTATTCCATTAAAAAAAAATGAAATACATTGGAAATTACAAAAACAAATTATCATAATTATCTCACTGATTGTTGTTTGAAACCTCCATAAATTAGACAAATGAACTTAAATGGTAAATGGTTGTCTTTAAGAGCCTGTCACATTCATAATTACCACCTTTTATCCCACACCTTCTGTGTTCAGTCTCTGGGTAGTGAGTTCCCCCAGGAGACGTCCAATGGTCTGATGGCAGCGCTGGACAGACATCTACAGGAGGCTGGCCAGGCAAAGGCACAGGGACACAACCACTGGTGAGTAATCATGCTTTACACAACTTACTATTGGTCAAGAAATTGTTAATCTAAAGACAAGATGGTATGAGAATCTTTACGTTACTGGGCTTTTGCTCAGTCTCTGGGTAGTGAGTTCCCCCAGGAGACGTCCAATGGTCTGTCTGATGGCGGCGCTGGACAGACATCTACAGGAGGCTGGCCAGGCAAAGGCACAGGGACACAACCACTGGTGAGTAATCATGCTTTACACAACTTACTATTGGTCAAGAAATTGTCAATCTTAAGACAAGATGGTATGAGAATCTTTACGTTACTGGGCTTTTGCTCAGTCTCTGGGTAGTGAGTTCCCCCAGGAGACGTCCAATGGTCTGTCTGATGGCGGCGCTGGACAGACATCTACAGGAGGCTGGCCAGGCAAAGGCACAGGGACACAACCACTGGTGAGTAATCATGCTTTACACAACTTACTATTGGTCAAGAAATTGTCAATCTAAAGACAAGATGGTATGAGAATCTTTACGTTACTGGGCTTTTGCTCAGTCTCTGGGTAGTGAGTTCCCCCAGGAGACGTCCAATGGTCTGTCTGATGGCGGCGCTGGACAGACATCTACAGGAGGCTGGCCAGGCAAAGGCACAGGGACACAACCACTGGTGAGTAATCGAATCATAATTAAATTGTGGTTCTGCTTTTGGCAACTGACTTTTGTGCTTCAAGAAATGTCTGATTATCAAGGCATGCAATGCATCGCTGTAGTGGCTGTGCATGCACTGCAAGTTTGGGTACTTTTTGTATGTGCAACAGCGAACTGACGGAAAACAAAAATTAACCAAGATTTGTAAAAAGTAATATAGCTGTTCGTTCTTTGTTTCTGAGACTTTTCTGTAGCAGATGGATAAGAAATTTGGTTTATAATAACTTTAAAATAACTATTTAGTGGCTGAAATGGTTGTGGTTGAAGAAAAAATGTGTACAATTTTGATTTGGATAGTCAACATTGCAGCATTTAATCTAAAATTGTTCAGCTATCAACTGGAAACTGTTCCAATGATTTGTAAATGGTGGACACTTACTTTGAGGTACATCACAGTAACATCCTTGTTCAATAACCAATGTCAACTTGGCACTTACAGGTGGAAGGTCCATGAGGCGTGTTTACTTGGTCTAGGCTCCATCAAGTCTCTCATCATAGACAAGGTAGCCAAGGGCAAGCTCACATTCAATCTACAACGGTTCCTCACCACTATAGTCCTGGAGGACCTCCAACAAACAGGTGAGGAGAGAAATAAGCAGACTTATAAATGCCTGTCTTTGTTATTATTATTTTCATGGTTATTGTGCAAGCAGTCAAACCCGCTCAACAATCACCTGTTTAAAAAGACCAGCTAGTAGGTGAATCATAATGTATGTAATAGTAATTATCATTCAATGTCAATCAACATACAGATGTATTGTACAAAATATGTTTTGTGATTCAGTGAATAATAAATGCTGTATAACTAGTTGCATAATGTTATTGTTGAATTATAGATTGATGTTGGATTACGTAATCTTCTACCATAACCTCTCTGGGTAAAAAATGGCTCTTACAGCATTATAAAGTGTGTGTAAAAATGTTTTAGATGTGTATGACTGATATTCTATTTTCTGTTGGTATTGTTTTGTTTCAGTTTCACCATTCCTATTAGGACGAGCGTTATGGATGGCTAGTAGATATTCACAAGTAATGACACCAGAATTAGTACAAAGGTAAGTCCTGCTGTCTCCATATAAGCTATAAACTTCAATGTTTCTCATGTATCTTTTAAAGTACAATAAAGAGTTCTGGTCGAGCTTCGTAAAATTAAAAACAAAAATGGCTGAATAGCTTTCAGGAATACTTTCGGAGTACCATCATTTATTATTTGCCTGTAACGAAAGAAGTAATACTGTAATTATTATTGATTATTTATCATTATTGAGCTGTGTAAATTAAGATTAAGGTGTACATGTTGAGAAGGGCATTCTTGAATAGGGGTCAGAAGGATAGAATATCTAATTTATGCAGGTGTCATTTGTATGACGTGCCTCTTGACCCCTGGGAAATGACGCACTTATGACGCACCCATGACGCACATATGACGGACCCATGACGCAACCCATGACGCATTTCCCGGGGGTCAAGAGGTGCGTCATACATATGACACCTGCATTACGCCATGTTACATCCGTGCCAATGAGTACATTTGGCACGCCAGCAAACTTGGAGATCGGCACTCACAGCAGAGAGGGTCGATTCTTTGTGTTGCTCCCCAAAATAAACTGATTAATTCGCATTCAACGATCATTTGTTTTTATTATGATCATTCATTGGTTGTGAAATTTCTGCTACACAGATGTTCAAATTATTTAATCCACTAAAAATGTTCCGTCATTTCCCCCAGTTTCTTACAATTTACAGTAACGGGTCTACACGAGCCGCACCCACCCTCGGTGCGTATATCAGCTGTGCGCGCTATCTATGGGTTCTGCGACCACCTGAAGGGGGCTTATAGTACCAGCCTTGTGGTCCTGTTCCTGGCACCCATCAACCATGTTCCACAGTTGTTTAAATTCATCTACTATTTGTTTTTGTCATTTTCCACAGTTTCTTACAATTTACAGTAACGGGTCTACACGAGCCGCACCCACCCTCGGTGCGTATATCAGCTGTGCGCGCTATCTATGGGTTCTGCGACCACCTGAAGGGGGCTAATAGTACCGGTATTCTGGTCCCGTTCCTGACACCAATCATGGAGGGCCTGGTCCAGCTGGCGACCTTCACTCAGTTCGGGTCTGACATCCTGTCCCTGGTCCTAGAGACTGTCAGCATAGTACTCACAGTAAGTATTTTGTACAGCAAACCACCACACTAACTTTTGTTCTCTACTGGCCCATTAGGGCAAGTAAAATCAGAAATGTTCTAATTAACTTTCTTGCTCAGACAGAAAATGTACTTGTCCGTTAACTTCTAGATGAGATTTACATGTTGGGAATTTCAGTTTTCTCTCTGTTTTTCTCCAATAATTTAGTTCCCAATCTGGCAGCTAAACTAGACCACTTTCCTGGGCAATCGGGCCAGTGAATAATAATAATAGTAATACACAACATTTATTAGGCACTTAATACGGTTGTTTCTAAGCACACCATTGTCTGTCTACAAGTTACCAACCAAAAGTTATAATAAACACACAAATTATTGTTTATATCGTGCGTATGGAATGGGTACCCTTACTAAATGTACTTTCACATGAATTTAAAAAAACAACCGAACAATTACCTTCAAACAACAACAAATAACCAGTACTCTTTGTTTACTTTTTAAGTTCTTAGTTAAATTTGTAGCAACTAGATGTTACAATCTAGAATATAAATTGCTTTCTTACAGGTAGACGACTCGTTCACAGCTCAGTGTGAGAACAGAGTCACTCCTCTAACCAACGCAGTCTTCCTCAAGTATAGCCAAGGTAAGATTGCATTTTCCTTCGAAAATTTGTTAAAATGAGGTGAAATATTAGGTCTAATATTGCATGTTAACTTCGCTCTCTGAGCGCGAGTATTTTCGGGACCTGTTTGTGATGAGATAAAGCTGTGCATGACTATAGGGACCCAGAGGAATGGGTACAAATTGTCTTGTGAGTGGATACAAATGTGCTGGTATTTAGTTTGTTGTTGCTTCTACCCACAACACAAACTTTGTGTACGGCACAGACATCAACAAGCCTGTTCTTGTCTTGCCTCTCTTGTCTATGTGAGAGGCCAGACTGATCTGGCTGATAAAGCTCTACTATTATGTTAATTAAAGGGATGGTTCGGACGATTTCAAAATAAATGTACCAGAATGTAAAAAAATTACTCATTGGTAATATATTTTTATCGAAAAAATATTGTTTGGTAAATGCTGAAAATCGTCCGAACCCCTCTAACTGTTTTTAAATCTATCTATCTATCTATCTATCCTATCTATCTATCTATCTATCTATCTATCTATCTATCTATCTATCTATCTATCTATCTATCTATCTATCTATCTATCTATCTATCTATCTATCTATCTATCTATCTATCTATCTATCTATCTATCTATCTATCTATCTATCTATCTATCTATCTATCTATCTATCTATCTATCTATCTATCTATCTATCTATCTATCTATCTATCTATCTATCTATCTATCTATCTATCTATCTTAATTTTGGTAGGTCTTGTCCTAAAATAGTTTTAGTAGAAAAGCAAGTTCCAAATAGATCAATATTTTCATGTTCTTGAAACCTCAAGTCCATCCCTCTGTATTTCTTGTTCTACATCCACTACTAATTCTGCTGGTGCAAGATATCTACAAGGAGCTCATTGGCCAACAGGCACAACCACTTCATTGCAAGCTTCCACACTAATAATGTTTCCACTGGTCTGTTTGGGCAAGTGAAATCAAAACTGTTCAAACTTTACTAGCCCAAACAGAAAATGTACTTGCCCGCTTGCTTCTAGATGTAATGTACATGTAACGAAATACAATTTCTACTCTTGTAGTTGAACAGAAAAGTTAGTTGCTCCACCTGGTAACCAAATTCAACCATTTATGACATTTTTACCTGCCAGGCATAAATTGTTACTAGCCCGGCATAAATTTGTACTAGCCCTGATGCTAATGTCGAACCTTGCCCTTGTGTTTCCCCCTGCAGATCCATTACTAATCTCCCTGGTGCAAGATATCTACAAGGAGCTGAGTGGTAACCAGGGGTGTTCCCAGCAGCTTCAAGAGAGACTAATCCCTACCCTGGTCAGGTTAAGAGTTCACCAGGCATAATAATCCCCTCTATATTTCTTGTTCTATATAGATCCACTACTAATCTCCTTGGTGCAAGATATCTACAAGGAGCTGAGTGGTAACCAGGGGTGCTCCCAGCAGCTTCAAGAGAGACTAATCCCTACCCTGGTCAGGTTAAGAGTTCACCAGGCATAATAATCCCTCTGTATGTCTTGTTCTATATAGATCCGCTACTAATCTCCCTGGTGCAAGATATCTACAAGGAGCTGAGTGGTAACCCGGGGTGTTCCCAGCAGCTTCAAGAGAGATTAATCCCTACCCTGGTCAGGTTAAGAGTTCACCAGGCATAATAATCCCTCTGTATTTCTTGTTCTATATAGATCCACTACTTATCTCCCTGGTGCAAGATATCTACAAGGAGCTGAGTGGTAACCAGGGGTGCTCCCAGCAGCTTCAAGAGAGACTAATCCCTACCCTAATCAGCATCTTCAATGCAGCCCCAGACAAGGTGCCCATGGGCATTCAATCAGTAAGTCAATTATACTCCATCTTTTATGTATTAATTAAGACATGAAAATGTAAACACACACATATATGGTGACTTCTCACCAGATATGCTTTAATTTTTTTTTTTTCATATACGTTCAATTGTTTATTTCTAAATGGATTTTATTTGTCTCTTTATGAAAGTTGAATGAAGTGAAGAAATTTTGATGTTTGACGTTTGATGTGCAGTGCAGTGCAATGTGATATGGTGTGATTTGATGCATTGTTATGTAATGTTATGAAATGTTATATGATGCAATGCACTGTTCTCTTGCCTTGTCCCACACAGGCGGCCCTAGACATCCTGTGTACATTGATCCGCAGCGCCCCCCTGCCCCTCTCAGACCTACTCATGAAGCAAGCCTTCCCCGCTGTAGCCCACTGCACGCTCAGGTCGGACGACAGCTCAGTCATGCAGGTAAATATATCAACCCTTATTTTATTTTTTATTTTTTCATTTGCATACCCACGCGTCAAAGTATTCATTCATGCCTTACTTGATCATGTGATTATGTTTAGCCAATCAATTACTCATATTTGACTAAGTCAAATAACATGATACAACATTATTTCAATGTGATCTATCAATCCACAACAGTGAGCGTACAATAAATTGTTGTTCAATGTGATTTGTCAATATAGAACGATTGAAGTACAATCACAATATAAAGTATAACTTCAATCTGATGTTTTTTTCTGTCAATGTAGAGTGGTGGCGAGTGCATGCGGGGCTACATCTCCGTCGCACTAGACCAGGTCCAGGCGTGGCGCGACGACGCCGGGAACTGTGGGACCTACTACGTGTGTCAGGTGATCTCCAGGCTACTCAGTCCGCAGACGTCGGAGTACACCGCATCGTTCGTGGGTCGGCTGGTTGCCATGCTGATCGCTAGGGCGGGGCACACGCTGGGTGACGATCAGGACCTCATACTGAGGGCGGTACTGAGCAAGATGCAGGTCGCTGAGACGACTAGCGTTACGCAGGTGAGTGAAATGGGATGTTGGGGGAAGTTAAGATATAGAGCGAACAAATGTTAATATTTGGGCGTTTTGTTGGGCGGTTGGTTGCTATGCTGATCCCTAGGGCGGGGCACTCGCTGGGTGACGATCAGGACCTCATACGGGGGGCGGTACTCGGCAAGATGCAGGTCGCTGAGATGACTAGCGTTACACAGGTGAGTGAAATGGAATGTTGGGGAAGTTTAGATATAGAGCGAACAAATGTCAATATTTTGGCGCTTGTTGGTCGGTTGGTTGCAATGTTGATCCCTAGGGCCGGGCACACGCTGGGTGACGATCAGGACCTCATACTTAGGGCGGTACTGAGCAAAATGCAGGTTGCTGAAACGACTAGCGTTACACAGGTGAGTAAAATGGAATGTTGGGGAAGTTTAGATATAAAGCGGGGAAAAATGTTAATATTAGGGCGCTTGTTGGTCGGTTGGTTGCTAGGGCGGGGCACACGCTGGGGGACGATCAGGACCTCATACTGAGGGCTGTACTCAGCAAGATGCAGGTCGCTGAGACGACTAGCGTTACACAGGTGAGTAAAATGGAATGTTGGGAAAGTTTAGATATAAAGCGAACAAATGTCAATATTTTGGTGCTTGTTGGTCGGTTGGTTGCAATGCTGATCGCTAGGGCCGGGCACTCGCTTGGGTGACGATCAGGACCTCATACTGAGGGCGGTACTCAGGACTTTGTACTGAGGACGGTACTGAGCAAGATGCAGGTCGCTGAGACGACTAGCGTTACGCAGGTAAGTGAAATGGAATGTTGGGGAAGTTTAGATATAGAGCGAAGAAATGTCAATATTTCGGCGCTTGTTGGTCGGTTGGTTGCAAAGTTGATCCCTAGGGCGGGGCACACGCTGGGTGACGATCAGGACCTCATACTAAGGGCCGTACTGAGCAAGATGCAGGTCGCTGAGACGACTAGTGTTACACAGGTGAGTTAAATGGAATGTTGGGAAAGCAAACAAATGCCAATATTTGGGCGCTTGTTGGTCGGTTGGTTGCAATGCTGATCGCTAGTGCGGGGCACACACTGGGGGATGATCAGGACTGCATACTGAGGGCTGTACGACTAGCGTTACACAGGCTAGCTAAATGGAGTGTTTATCAAGTAAATGCTGGATTGTGAGGCCTCTACAACAAAGAAGACGGGGGCATTATTTTACTTTATATAACCTGATAAGATGGTCAAACAAATTAGTTTACCTAACAGAATACCTATTCAGGTATCCATCAATGGAATAATTCAAATATGTATACAGGTTCGATATCACTAGGGTTTACAGTTTCCGTTGTAGTCAAATTTGTGAAAATTTGTTTTCTGTATTTTCCAACTTTGGTTACTGCTTACTATTTTTTAAGATACCATCTATAGACTTTTTGACTGTATTTTCCTTTTGATATGAAATATATACTTCCATGGGTAAAGGATATCAAACCATAACAATTTCCTTCATTGAACCAGCAATGGCGCAATCTGCAGAAAAAAAGCACCATGTTACAGAAAATGGCCCACCTTAAAACCCATGGCCAAATGAAAATGTGATGGTATAAAAACAGGGAAACAATGGGGGAGGGGAGGGGCATAAACTAAGCTGTTTATTTGCAGGGTTCACACAGGGCCTAAAAAGCCTGGAAAGTCATGGAATTTGACTTTTTTGTTTTCCAGGCCTTGAAAGTCGGGTAAAAATTGTAAAAGGAACACATGGGTCGTGGAAAGTCATGAAATTTCACTATATTTGCATTTCCTCAGCACCGAAAAACAAATCAAGATTTTTCAAACTTGTTTTTTTCTTCAAAGAAGTAAAGGAACCATGGTGAATAGTCATAGAAAAGTTATAGAATTCTTGCTATAAATGTCAATGAAAGTCATGGAATTTGAATTGAAAAAAAATGTATGAAGCAGGGAAAAAATTAATATTTTTATTTTGGGGGCTCCCTATCTAATTTTATGGAAGTTTTCGGGGGCTACTTTTATCATTTCGGGGGGCTACAAATTTCCGGGGCTCTTTTAAATTTTATTTCAGGGGCTACTATTTAGCTCTAATGCTGTAAGTGATCATCGGATCGGCATTCGATCACGATCCCATCATGCCGATTTCCGATCATGCAGACAAATCTGGGGGCTTTTTTTTTTCGGGGGCCCTTTTGGGCATTTCGGGGGCGAATTCACCCGCCGCCCTGTGTATTTTTTTCCCTGGTATGAAGCCTGTAACAGCTCTATGGTATTCCATGTGTGTTTGTACATGCAGTCTCTGCTGATGGTGTTTGCCCATCTGATGCACACGAGGCTAGGGGACGTGTTGGAGTTCCTGGACAATGTCCCAGGACCCACAGGGAAGTCAGCTCTCCACTATGTCCTCACAGAGTGGGTGGCCGGACAGACTGTCTTCTATGGAGCCTATGACACCAAGATCAGGTAAGATTAAGATGAGTATGATGGTGGTGGTTGGTGGTGATGACGACGACAATGGCGTCGACGTCGACGTCAACGTCGATGTTGGTGTTGATGTTGATGTTGATGTTGATGATGATGATGTTGATGTTGAGGAGGTATGGTGGTGGTTATGATGATGAAGATGATAATGATGATGATGCTGATGATGATGAAGGCAGTCTCGGTTGATGGTGTTTGCCCATCTGATGCACACCTGGCTGGGGGACGTCCCAGGACCCACAGAGAAGTCTGCTCTCCACTATGTCCTCACAGAGTGGGTGGCCGGACAGACTGTCTTCTATGGCCTATGACACCAAGATCAGGTACGGTTAGGATGAGTATGATGGTGGTGGTGGTGGTGGTGATGACGACGACAACGGCGTTGATGTCGATGTCGATGTTGATGATGATGTTTATGGTGTTGGTTATGATGATGAAGATGACAATGATGCTGATGATGATGAAGGCAGTCTCGGTTGATGGTGTTTGCCCATCTGATGCACACCCGGCTGGGGGACGTCCCAGGACCCACAGGGAAGTCTGCTCTACACTATGTCCTCACAGAGTGGGTGGCCGGACAGACTGTGTGGCCGGACAGACTGTCTTCTATGGAGCCTATGTCACCAAGATCAGGTACGATTAGGAAGAGTATAATGATGATGATGATGATGGTGGTGGTGGTGGTGGTGGTGGTGGTGGTGGCGGCGGCGGCGTCGTCGTCCGGCCACCCACTCTGTGAGGACATGGTGGAGAGCAGACTTCTCTGTGGGTCCTGGGACGTCCCCCAGCCAGGTGTGCATCAGATGGGCAAACACCATCAACCGAGACTGCCTTCATCATCATCAGCATCATCATCATTATCATCTTCATCATCATAACCACCACCATACCTCCTCAACATCAACATCATCAACATCAACATCAACATCAACGTCGACGTCGATGGTGGTGGTGGTGGTGGTGGTGGTGGTGGTGGGGGTGATGGTGATGACGACAATAATAATGGTGAAGGTGATGACGATGATGATGTTGATTTTCTTGAATTTGGTGAATTTGGCATACATTATTGGGGTTTCACTTAGTTTCAGAGTGTTTAAAGGGGTAGTCCGGGCCTGATATAACTATTCGTTTTTTGAATAAGCAGAACAAGACGAATGATTGGTGAAAATTTGATCAAAATCGGACAAGAAACACGGGAGTTATACCTGTTTGAACATTATGTAATAATGAGCGATCGTTTCAAAATTGCCGCCATATGCAACCTCATTCACGAGCACCTCGCCATGGCTTTAGTACATGAAAATACACTTATTTCTCATTTTTCGATGTTAAAAATTAACTTTTCTCTCCTTTTTTCACGAATTCATAAAAGAATATCGATGGGGCAACCTCATTTGAATGTGTAAGCTCATAAATTTGCTTTGTTATGAAGAAAATTTAAATTTTGTTAAATTTCCATGTAGAAGTCAAAATGGCTGCAGCTCGCAAGTGACGTCACGATCGATAACAATTGCGAACGATACTAAAAATCGGAGCAAAGTTCGTCCTGTCATAACTTTTTTATTGCTTATCCGTTTTGGCTCAAATTTTCGATCCCGATTCTTCATATTCACCTCATTTTATAGCAAATATCACATTTCTGGGGTGGAATTCCTCTTTAATATTGAAAGTCAGAAAGCTTAAAATTTAGCCCTCAAATATTGAATATCATTTTTTTAGCTTTTTCCAAAATAATTCAGTTTATTATACGTATTCCTTTTTATTGCTACCCACAGCATCATGGCCCTTGCTAAACTGTTGGAGCATGCAATCACAACCAATGACAGCAGATTGCACGGCATCGCTGTCAGGGGAGACCAGGTCTTCACTCCGGGAGAGGGCATCAGGACCAGGTCAAAATCAGCACAAAGTAAGAACGACTCCTAGTATAATGAAAACAGTCTCTAATCAAATTTAAAAAGGTTTATTTCTTCCACTCCAAAAATGATAGGATGATATTTATCAGTTTTGATACCCACAAGTTTTTAGAAACTAAATATGGGGGAAAATAGTTTGTTCTCTCCATGTAAAACATATTTCTGAATTTTCTCTTATTTTGCTCAAATTGCTGACATTGGAACTGTATAAAGGCTTAAATATAACAGAATAACCACTTTTTCCAAATCCGGAGTGTCACCAAGGGAAGAAGTAGATAATCAAATCCTAACTTTGCACAATATATATATATATTGTTTTTCTTATGTTCTTATTTGCATTCTTGCAGTGCCCGAGCAGTGGACTTCAATTCCTGTGCATATGAAGATCTACAAGCTGTTAATCAATGAGCTTTCTAACGTCATGGAAACCACCACCTCCAGGCAAGCTTCTGCCGGGGGAGAGGACTTAGAGGTGAGCTTCTCCTTACACAGTGCTCAAAATTAGCATATGCCCGCTGGACCGGGGCCACTAAAAATTAACTCCGGGCCACCAAATTTCATTGATCCTAAATTCTACTGGCCCGTTTGGGCAACCACATTTTACAGAATTCGTTACGTTTTTCTTTGTTTAGGGCCACCAGATTTAGGTTTTGGGCCACTCAAAGTTGAACGATCTTGTTTTTACTTGCCCGACTGGGCCACAAGGCAAAAAAATTAATTTCTAGCATTGCCTTACATCTTCTTAGGAGTGTAATTGTTGTACGGTAGTGTCGTGGTATATTGGTTCGGGACTCCGTCTTTCAATACAAGGGTTGTGGGTTCGATTCCCAACCGCGGAACGCGTGTCCTTCAGCAAGACACTTTCTCCAATACTTGCTGCTCTCAGCCCAGGTGTAGTAAATCCATGGGTATCTGGCAGGAATTTATTTCCTTGAAATGCGCCTGCAAGGCAGCTCGGCTACAGCCAGGGTAATAATATACTGTAGAGAATAGAATTTCTAGAATGATGCTGGTCTATTATTATTATTATTATTATCATTATTATTATTATCATAATTATTATTAACGGATTGGTGTCAGAGATTGTGTTGATAGAGACAAGTTACCAATCCTATATGAACTTGTTGCATTTTAGTCTCTTTTTGAAGGGATGGCAATGCACTGTGCAAGCACAAGTTCTATGACAGGTATACCTCATCAAGGTTTGTGGTTGTCAGTGGCAACCCATAGTTTACTAAGCATGCATGAAATTTGACTACATTGGGGAACTCCTCTTGCAGGGACTTACAGGGATTTGCACGTTCACTAGTGGACTAGAACATCATGACGTCACGATTAGGCCATGCACCCATGTTCAGTCATTGTTCACTTCTACCCTCTCAGTTGAGTTCAACACCAAATCGGTCAATCTGTGTTGAACTGAGACATCAACTACAATATGTGGACGTGGTGTGGCAAGATTGGTAGAGCATGTGCTTTCCAACGTGAGATCCAGAGGTCCCACTGCATTTATCCTACAGCAAGACAATTAATCCACTATTGCTGCTCTCTACCCAGGTGTATAAATGGGTACCGTGGTCGGGTGTTAATTAGCATTTGCGTCATGAGTGGCAGCATGGCTAGTATGCTCCCTGGGGAGTTGAGAAAGTATGCAATATCATTGTGTGGGTTTGAAATGTACCTGATGATCATGGGTTATAATGATAATTATGCGCCTCGTAATAGATAGATGGCGCTTTATAAATGCTTGATATTATTATTATTATTATTATTATTAATGTCATCACATACCAGTCCACTAGTGAACATGCAGATAGAAAGATCACTGTTGTTAACCTGTTGCTTACGAGAACCAGGTGGGTTATATACAAAGTATACAGGGATTTCAGAATCTCAAAAGCAACGGTTAATGTTTCTTCTGGAAGTAATTCCATATAATGAAAAGAGATTTCATAACTCCACATTTTCGTTTTCTTTGTTTCTGCATGGATAGGATGATGGTTGGGAGGACGAAGATGTCGATGATGAGGATGATGATGTGATGATCAATGAACACGGCCTAACAGGACACCTTGCAGACTTTGCTGATGCCTACCCAGGTAAAAACCTCTTGGCTGGAATTCACCTAGGATCACAGTTGTTAAAAATTGTGATTTAAAAAAAAAAATTTAAATCAAAAATTTAAAAGCAAAATTGGAGGGCAAATGTATCACTGTTATATTTAATATGCACGTAATGAGCACCAGCGCCTACCCCTGTTCAAATATACAATCTTCAAATAAATTGTCCAATTTTGTGCCCAAACTTCAGTATGTAGTATGCTATGAAGATGGCCCCATTCACGATGTGCGATTTCTGTGCTTTTCTCGTAGTAATGTTAATTTTTATGATAATTCATCAAATTCTGTTTTTTGTTGATCAAGGTTGGCAGCTCTGCTATAGCCAAGATATAGTACTTTATACATAACTGTGCACGTAAACATGGAACATAGAAAATGCGCTTCATATAAAATGCATTACTGTTATTATTGTTTTGGTACAATTATAGTACTTAACCCTAACCAGGCCGGGTTATTTTGGCTATGCTATAGCCGGGGGGGGGGGTGGATTCCACACCCCCCTGAGATCTCGGTCGCCGAACGCGTGGCCGCCCCAAAATTTGGCACACAGATAGATTGCGACATAATCTACAAGATTGCATTGTTAGTTTTTTGAAAAAAAAAAAAAATCAATTTCGAATTAATTATGCAAATTTATGCAAAAATCCCCTTTTTGTCAATAAATCACTAAATATGGCTCAGAATATGCTAATTTTGTGCATGAATATTCTTTATGACCTAATTATCAGGTTTTCAACATTAAAAATTGTGACAGCCAAAACATTCCTTATGTATTTCTTTGTTTTTTGAATTTCTTATGTATTTCTTTGTTTTTTTACTTTTGTTTTTTATAAATTTTTTTGATGGAATAAATTATTAACCATTATTCAACAACTTTTAGCCCAAAATTAAATGACTGCAGTGATTAGAATGAAAAATAATGAAGGTTTTGTCTATTATAGGAAAAAATCAATTTCCATAGGATTTGTACACAAATCACAAAATTTGGCGATTTTCGGGCCCACGCTCACTTACAAAAGGTCACGTGACTTTAGAACCGTATACCCGGTCGTCACAAATTTGGTCTCAAAAGTTGCGCAAGACTTCAATGAAAAAACTCATGAAGTCGCGCGGCAATATCTGCGCGCGTTGCGGAATTATTGCGCGAAAAGTCGAAGTGGAATCCACCCCCCCCCCCCCCCCCCCGGCCTGGTTAGGGTTAATACATATCAGCACACTTAACATTGGACATGGACATATGCTCATATAAAATGAATTACTATCATCAACTGCTTTAAAGGGACATTGTCCAAATCCTCAAAATAAAATTTTCATTCTAGCAGTTCCCTTATACCTTGTTGTATTCGTATTAACAATAAAATCACGGGACAGGTTTCGGTTTTTCAAATTTCCCTTTCGTTACAAAGATATGTATGATTGAAGTATTCAGATAAGAAAAACTCCGGGCGAGTTTTTCTTCCGTGTACAAAGTGAGTGCAGTGAGTTACTGAATATCACTTTGCATTTTCGCTCATTACTTGGCCATACAATGTCCATTTGACTTGAAATTTTCACACAATACCCTGTGGACATATGAGATAACAACAATATACATTGCATCAACCATTCATCACTTTTTGCACATGTCAACAAAGTTACTAGATCCCTTTAATACTTTGTAGGCTACGACTGTTTTGATGATGATGACCCAGAGGATGAAGATGATCCGGATGCATTACAAGACCCACTCAACCAAGTAGATTTACAGGTAACAATTCATCATCTTGTGCAGGTTTAATTTTGTATTAATCAGGGCCTAACATTTCCAATTGTTGAAAATGTTGAATTGTTGTAACTACCATAGCAACAACTATAATGCTTCATGTTGATTGGCTGTGGCCATAGCAGTTACAATAGGGTCCAGGTTTACACTAACACTATTATACTGTGGGAATTCATTTGTAAATTATTATGTTTTTTCACTTAACCCCATTTTGTCAACATCTCATTTGGTCTACTACACAATGGCTGAAACTTTCATTTCCCCAACTGGACACCCATCATAAACCTAACTCTCACCCTAATTTATGTTCCAGAAAGTCAATTAAAAACTTGTTATGATTGTACTACTATGATTATTTATTAATTGCCGTCATATTATGTTTTGTTTGCAGTCATATCTGACTGACTTCTTGGTGGAGTTATCCAAGCATCAGTGCCACAAGGACTTTGTGGCCACTCTCAATGATGCGGAGAAGCATATACTCGGGAGCGTAGGCATCGTGACCGCGTGATGAACGATCGCTCAGTCCATGCAGCTAGAAAGACTGGTGAATTATCTGCACAGTTATAATACTATCCTGCTTCGTTTATTTGGCATGTGGCATATAGATGACATTGGCGTGTTCTTGTTGATGTGAACTTATAATCATGCTACATTTCGCCAATGTTACAGCGCAGACGGGGCGGAGAAGCAATATTGGGCAGCATATGCATCGTTATTGCGTGATGAATGATCGCTTAGTCCATGCAGCTAGAACGACTGGTGATTTATGTGCACAGTTAATAACCTTGCTTCATATACATGGAAATGGCAAATAGATGACATTGGCCTGTCCTTGTTGATGTGAACTTATAATCATGCTACATTTCGCCAATGTTACAGCGCAGACGGGGCGGAGAAGCAATATTGGGCAGCATATGCATCGTGACCGCGTGATGAATGATCGCTTCTGTAGTTAATAATAGCCTGCCTCATTCATATGTAATGTAAATGGCTTATTGATGGCATTGGCGTGTTCTTGTTGATGTGAACTTGCAATCCTGCTTCATTTCTGGAGTGCTACAGAGCTAACAGAGCAGAGAGGCATTTACTTGGCAGCATATGCATCTTTAGCACCTGATGAAAGATAGCTTCAATCCAGACGGCTAGAAAGACTGCTGAATTATCTGCACAGTTAAAGGGACTTAGTAACATTGTCCAAATCCTCAAAATAAAATTTTCGTTCTAGCGGTTCCCTCATAACTTGTTGTATTCGTATTAACAATAAAATCATGGGACAGGTTTCGGTTTTTTCAAATTTCCCTTTCGTTACAAAGATATGTACGATTGAAGTATTCAGATAAGAAAAACTCCGGGCGAGTTTTTCATCCCTGTACAAAGTGAATGCAGTGAGTGAGTGAATATCACCCAATATCACTTTGCATTTTCGCTCATTACTTGGCCATGCAATGTCCATTTGACTTGAAATTTTCACACAATACTCTGTGGACATATGAGATAACAACACTATACATTGCATCAACTCTTCATCACTTTTTGCACATGTGAACAAAGTTACTAGATCCCTTTAACCTATTGCCTAAGGCTATGGGAACTTTGGTGTGTCCTGTAAAAACGCAAAGGGGATTACAAAATCGAGTAGGCATACATGTTAATAGCATGCTTCGTATACATTATGGAAATGGCAAATAGACGACGGCATTGGCTTTTCCTCGTTGATGTGAACTCGTAATCCTGCTTCATTTTCCGAGTGTTTACAGAGCAAACGTCGCGTTGTTCAACTGTTCTGTTTCATGTGAGCATCAATGGAGACTTCTCTGACGAAAGGCTGCCTAAAAGCACCATAGAGGCTGTGGAGTGTTTGAATCCTCACTTGATACCATCAAGGACTTTTTAATTTACGCACCAATGTATTAAACTGATATGGATGCTGTCTTTTTAAAGTGAAATAAAATGCTGGCCTACTTTAACTTACAAGTGCATAATTCCCGTCACTTCTAGTACTATAGTACCTATTGGGTATCACTAATAATGGGAAAAAAAACAATGTTTATAAAAAACATTATCAACTGTTTTGACTGAACACTGGAGGCTGCCATGTTTTCCAACGGTAACGCATGATGGTGGTTTCAAAAACATTATTTCCATTGATAGTGATACCCAAAAGAAAATATACAACTAGAAGTGACAGGAATTATGCACTTATCAGTAAAAAGTAAGGGAAAATGCCAGCGTTTGGCTCCTCTTGAAAGATTGCTGTGTGCATGATCTGGATCATTTGATCAAGAATTGAGGGAGACAAATGCACTTGAGATGTTTTAGTAACTGAACTTAGGTATAAAGAGAAGTATATTTCTAGCAGAGGTGTGTTTTGTTGATATCTTCTATTCTTGTTTCAGTTATACTCCAATTCTGTTCGGCAATGTGTCAGGTATGTCAGTTTGTCTAGATATGGTTAATAATGTATTTAATTTCTTTGCATTGTTCTTGCATTTTTCTTCAACCAAAATTGCCTCCTGTGTACCCGATGAAAGCACTATTTTGAATGATTATACATGTATGCATTTATTGTTAAATCAAATATTTATTTTCAGGTTAGATTTTTATTGAATTACTTTTTGATTGCTTTATTGTGTGTTGAGAAACAAAATTGTACCATGTGCATCTTTAAACGAAGCCAAATCTAGCCCTTTAGAGGAATATCTAGTTAGTAAATTTTGATTGAGTAATGAAAGGAGTAAAGGGAATGAAACTCTTTGTAAATGACACAAAACTTAGAAACATGGGCTGATTATACAAAAGGATCTTGGCTATGTTCTTACCCAACTTCGACCTAACTTTGACAGTTATGAATTAAATATATTTCCCTTTTTTGTTGCTTGAAATGTATGCGTTCCGTATTTATGTAAGCTAAGCTTCATAACGGGTTATGCATTGATACCCACTTTGCTTCATTTTCATGAGGCATTATAAAAAAAAGAAGCTCATACGATATGAACTGAGTTCATGGCAAAAACAACAAAATCTCCTGATTATATGGATAATCCATAAGATCTTTCTTAGGAACCTTTTGTAGAACAGTTTAGGACAACTGTCCATGTTATTGTATCAGACACAGCTCAGTTAAAAAAAACGAACATAGCCAAGAGCCTTTCGTGAAATCGGCCCATGAATTATTGTATTTCACTGTACCTGCCTAATCTGTTTTTTCTGCAAGTCTTTCATACTCCCTTCATGTTTGAAATCAATGTGAGCGTGTAAGTATCTTGTTGTGCCTATAAGCCAGTGTACTGGACCTATGCGAGGTTGAAGCTATAAAATTGAATGTGTTTGTTAATGAGTTTGCAATGGCTTAAAGCCACAAACATTTTGTTGGCAAATAAGATATGGTGTGCCCTTTGACACAAACAAACATGCCCTAGGTCATAAAAGCATAAACAAAAAAATTGTATTAGGAGGTACCCAGCTTCATTTCATAAAACTTTTCTAATTGTTGTAGTGTCCATTTATTGTACATACTATGGCAACAGCTAAACCGCTCCATTTACAACAATTCAAAGTTTTATGAAACGGGGCCCAGATTTGTCAAGAAATGCATTTAAAGGGATCTAGTACATACATTGTCGAAATCGACAAAACTTATTTAGAACTATTGCGGTTCTCACATACCTCGGTGTATAATAATTGTATAACCAAAAGAAGCGTGGAACAGGTTTCGGTTTTCCAAATTTCTATTTGATTGAAATGTTTGAATTTGAAAATCTACCTTATCTGTGTACAAAGTGAGTGCAATGAGTAAAGCCATGGATTTTTTTTTACACATTACTCAGTGGACATAACAGATCACAGAAATACACATTTTATTGAATCTTTGTTAGTTTTTGCATGTGTCAACGTGTTGGTTACTAGATCCCCTTAAGAACCACAATTAAAGCTCAACAACTTGTTTCCATGAGAGTAACCCAAATAAACTGCCAATTTTTGCTTTTACCTCCCAATCATGTTACAAACAAACAAACCATTTAGGTGTGTACTAGACCCAAGTATCAACTTAAAAACATTTGAGCTCTAAGTCATAATATTTGATGTTTGACACAAATCTACATTGTAGTTATTTGTGGAAGGCTCACACAGATACATATGCCTATGTGGGTCTAATGATGGAAACAATTTTGCTCATTACACTAGGTATTACACTAACTTGAAGCACATATTTCTGATATTATTAATTCATATGAAATAACAGTCTACAGAGTCCCAAAGCTGTTGCTGGGCTTTATGTGTCAATAACAATTGTGGTGTCATATAATATTTGTCCCGAATTTGTTTTTCTAGGAAAACGTGAATGGTTCTTTGTTGTATTTATAATTGCCAGCTTCAAAATGGAAATAACAATTGATGTGTTCTGAGTGATGAATTCCATTATTTGAGTTTAAATATTAAATATATCCTTCTTTATAAAGTTTAGCCATATTTCAGTTGTGATATATCCCCTTTTGTTTTCCTTTGACAATTTTAATTGCATATTTAAACGTATCGTCGATTGAGACGGAGAAGGGCTCTAATCATGTTTAAAGTTTGGGAGACCCTGTAGAAACCAAACTTAGCTCTCTTTTTTTTATATTACCAATAAATATTCCCAAAATTTGAAATAATAATGAGCTGAAAATTTGGCATCATGTAGCAAAATCAATCAGTCCTGAACTTACTTTTGATCAAGGTGGTATGCAGAACTCGATTTAGCCCAAAATTGATTTTATGCCCTTCTCCCTCTCGCCCGACGATACTTGAACCTTTGAAATTTGAATTTGCACTGAATACTATTCTAAAATGCTTATTTAATTTACACATTTTCACAGTTTGTTTTTTATAATCCTTGTTATTCATTCATATCAAAATGTGCAGCAGCTTCGAGTGCTTGTGATGTATCAGTATTTGTAATGACGCCGACATGATTATGATATGTATTTACATAAATTGCAACATTCTGTGTTGCTGGCCATTTTTCATGATTCGTCTAAAAAGTTTGCTTCTTTTGTTTGAGTGAATGGTCTACAATATTCTTATTCATATTTGGGGGCATGATTGGGGGCAATTTGCTGGAATCATCTTCGTGACCAGACTGAATCTTACTTCCTACCGCTTTGAGTTGTATATTTCCTCTTGTGTATCACTAATTATACAAATAATGTTTTTAAGATCACTATCATCTCTTTACTTACCACTGGAGGCTGCCATGTTTTCCAACTGTACCATATGAAACGTCAACTGACCTTTCACTAACAACAGCAGGTTTTATAACTACCGACATAGCAGTAGACTCAACAACGGTGGTTACATAACCTATTTTTGTTAGTGTACTCTTGGATGACATTTCAATGTGTAGCTTAAAGGGGTAGTTCAGTTTTGGTATAGAGGGCGCTGCACAAAATAATTTTTTTGTGAGATAATGAAAAGCTGAGTGTAAAATTTGAAAGAGCATACAATTTTAATGACAGAATAAACTTTATTTTATACAAATTGGTTCAGAAACGGCTGAAATATCAATAAATATATCCGATCGGAATAAATCTGGGGCCCAGATTTATTCAATGATTTAAAAAAATTTATTTTAAATGCTAACACGTTTGTAAATAGTTGTTGATAATCTCTCTATTTAATCATTATTTCAACAAAACATCACATGCATAATTTTGTATGAAAAATGGTGGAAACCAATGCTTTTTTAGAGCGCACCCTCTTGTGTTTGAATGGCTCTTTTTGAATAATAACAGGCTTTTTACTTAGTCGTTTGTAATTTTCTATAACTTTCGAGCATGGTGGAGTTATAACTATTAGTTTGTAGTGTTATGGTGCAGGTTTTGGTTTCTAAAGCTCAGCCTTACCAAAACTGTATACTACTACCCCTTTAAAGGGATCTAGTAACTTTGTTGAGATGTGCAAAAACTGATGAATGGTTGATGCAATGTATACTGTTGTTATCTCATATGTCCTCAGGGTATTGTGTGAAAATTTCAGGTCAAATGGACAATGTATGGCCAAGTAATGAGCGAAAATGCAAAGTGATATTGGGTGATATTCACCAACTCACTGCATTCACTTTGTACAGGGATGAAAATCTCGCCCAGAGATTTTCTTATCTAAATACTTCAATCATACATATCTTTGTAATGAAAGGGAAATTTGAAAAACCGAAAGCTGTCCCATGATTTTATTGTTAATACGAATACAACAAGCTATGAGGGAACCGCTAGAATTACAATTTTATTTTGAGGATTTGGACCATGTTACTAAGTCCCTTTAAGAAATCATGGCCTACTCCAGTGGTCAGTCAAAAGCGATGACAGTGGTAAAAAAAAATTATGATTATTTCCCTAATTAGAGACACCCACAATGTAATAACAAATCGAAGTGACAGGAATTATACATTTATCGGTAACAGTATGCAAAAATGCAAGCGTTTGGTATCCCTTTAATAGGGATAGTACAGTTTTGGTAAAACTGAATTTTAGTTACCAAAACTGCAACATAACATTACAAACTAATAGTTCCAACTCCATCATGCTCAAATGGTTTAACAAAATTCACACAAATGAGTAAAAAGCCTGTAATCATTAAAAAAGAGCAGTTAAAAAATAAGTGTGCTCTCTAAAAACGCATTGGTTTCAACCATTTTTAATAAACAAAATTGTACATGTGATGTTTTGCTCATCAGCAACTATTTAAAAACCGATTTTGTAAATTTGTGAAAAGGTGTAAGCATTTCCCCTTTTTTCCCCTTAAATCATCAAATAAATGTGGAATCCCACATTTATTCTTATCGGATATACATTGTACATGTATTTATTGATATTTCAGCTGTTTCTGAACCGATTTTGATAATTAATGTTTAATCTGTCATTAAAATTGCATGCTCTTTCAAATTTGACACTCAGTTTTTCATTACCTCACAAACAAAATTCTTGAAGCACTCTCTAACCCATGCTAATTTGTTTTCTTCAAATTTTAATAGAATTTTTCTTGAAACATTTTTCTGAACTATTTGGTTGACTGGACTGCTATGATTTATCTCTTTCACACATGAAATAATTATTTGAGGTAATAATAATTGGCATTCTCTACCAAAAGATGCCCACGGCTTGGCATGCATGACTAAAAGAACCGATGCTCTATACAAATTGCCTGTAGCAACATTCTGTTCTTTATAGTCATGCCAAGTCATGCCAAGTCATGCCAAGTGCATGCCAAGTCGTGGGCACGCTTTGGTAGAGAATGCTAGATAATACAGAAAACCTTGGATTTACAAGCATGCTTGAAGTACAAATTCAAATTCCTGAGGATCGATTGCAGTATGGCATGGGCGTCGATCACGGGGGATTGGGTATATATATATCTCCCTCAATATTTTAGGTTGGGGGGGGGGGGGGGGGGGCCTGTATCACCCCCCCCCCCCCCCCATATTTAGGTTTTACAAAATAAACTAAGAGAATATTAAAATATACGGAAATTGCATCTTCTTTTTCATTATGTGAAAGTTCATAATATTACCACATCTTGAGAGTGATGAACTGCCAGAATCCATGTAATATATATTTATGGTCAATTTCCCTGTATGTGTTTTAAATATAATTATGTTCATCGATTTCAAGTTCAAGTTCAATATAACATTTATTTCCAAATCTTTTCAATGACATAAATTGACAAAATTTGCAACAATATAATTGGGAGGTGAACATCTCTGAAAGCACAGCTTGAAACGAGAGCACCTATTTAAAAAACATGATCAAAAACCTTGTTTTAAATATAATTTTGTTCATCGACTTTTCAAGCAAAAGTTAATAAATAGGTGTTCATTTCATGTTGTTGTCTACTCTGATCTCGAAATTTCGAGGGAGAATATAATAAATACTGGCCATCCCCATTATCTTTTTATATCACTCTTGACTGATAATGATGCGGCGCGGGGACTGATGATGCGAATGCATGAGATTTTGATTATATGCGCATGCATGGACATTATAGTTGCTGGCGAGATATCGAGCTCGAGAAGCTAGACATCACTAAGAAGAGTTCCTATTGGTTCATTATAACGATCAGAATCAACTCCTGTCCAATAGAATACGCGCATACATATTCTATTATCCTTGTCATTTTTGTTTACACCCACGAGATATCCTCCTTGACAACGAACGCTCACTCGCGATCGCTCGTGTGTGTAATTCTGTGTGTGTGACGTGCACACCGCAACAGGTTATCACACATAAACAACCACCGCAACACACGGCTCAATTGCGCCGACCCTGCCCGCCCAATTGTATTGCATTACACCGTACGCATCTGCCGAGTCCACCACATCGCAGAAATCATCAAACAACTCGAGAGGCTTACGTCGCTATTTTCAGTATTATCATCGTTATTTAAGAATTTCATTTCATTTTCATAATTTCAAGCGAGCCACTGGCACAACCTTTATTCAGCAAACATGTATAAACTCGACCTTCCAATCGATTTGAAAGAAGCTGCAGCGATTGAACGTCGCCGAAATTTAGAATTGGAACGACAAAGCAGGATTTTCAACGCTAAAGTTCGGACCATTGGTGTAAGTTGATTTATGATATCAAATTACAATGTTTCACATAAATTAGATAATGTAACATAGAACATTTGTAATCACTGGAATATTATATAAAAGTATGAAAACAGATACAAATATATTAATCATTAATGACAAGATCTTGCCTGTCCTCTTTGACTTCAAAGTTCAGTTCAAGAGACGTGACAAATTTTGTTTAAAAAAAAAAAAAACATCAATTACTTGCAGGATTTTCAACATGTCATGTTCAAGAGCTTTGTGAAAGTTTGATGATTGCAGTAAAGTGAGAGAGTGAACTTGTTAAAGTTGTGATACTGAGTGTGAGTGTGACTGTGTAGACTGTGTAGACTGTTTTTTATTCATCCAACATGTCATGGCAGCAGCCAAGCCCAAGAAGACTCGAGGACAATTTTACATACGTACATTGCCGATCGATCTTGTGTTCAAAATTTATCTCTAGACATTTTAATAAGGGTGTGTCTGAACATATTATATTTTTTCCTTAACACACCAATATTATAAATGAGACAATTCCAGAAAAATAAGATTGTGTGTTTACAATTACATATTTTTTTAGTTAGGTAAATACTTCTATATTTACACTGAGAGTGAGAACATACAATACAAATACAATTTTAGTGGATCCAAGGATTATGACGCTCTGACCAAAATAGTGAAATACCTGTTCTATAACTTCTATTGTTTCAATTGTGCAGGTTGATGTCCAATCACTGAAGGAACAAGTTCATGATAGGGACCTCCAGGAGCAGAGGGACAGGGAACGACATGAAGCATTTTGTAAGTAGACATAATCTAACGATTTTAAATCCATTCCCTCGCGCAAGCGGCGCACTGTACGATCTGTTCTGACAAACAAATGCGTATCTTAACTAAAGCAAGACATGCATATTTAAAGCATGCACTATAGTTAAGATCCTTTATCAGGTGTTAGATTGTATCAGATCGTGTAGTGTGGTGGGCTTAAATGTGAAAGTTTGCAATGTATGAAGAATTTGTATTTGTTGCGACACTTACTTTTTCAAAATATTTTTATAAGTTTTGTATTAATTAATCAATTGTAATATTAAGACCTACACTAGTGCAATATTTCTAGGTCATCAACATACTTTGGTATGCCTTTGGTATAAATTATGGTCCTTCTTTGAAAACACCTTTATCACTGAATATGTTAGCAAGCTTATTTAAGGAATATGCTTTGAGGTGAATGCAAACATTTTAAAAGACTTTGTTTATTTCACTTTTATAAAGCCTCATTTGATTGCTTAATGCGTTTAAAATTGGCAGTATAAAAAATATAACAGTTTTATCTCCCATTTTGAATCTTTAGTTTAGCCTAGCCAATGATAATCAAATGATTGGGAATGACAAGATCCCGGAGCTTCTTAAAAAGCGACAGAAGCAGGACATCCCCAACTCGAACCAGTTTGAGTGAATATCTCTGAACGAGATCAGAGATCTTCACCTTTATTGATCAATGTGGTACAAAAATTGCAGGATGAAAAACACAAATCTGATTTTGTTACTTTAATTTTTTATATCCCTTTTTATATTTTTGTAGCCAATGACATGATCCGGAATGACAAGATTTCGGAGCTCCTTCAGAAGCGACAGGAGCAGGACATCCGCAACCTGAACCAAGCCCAGAACGAGTTCCGAGACCTCCACCAGCAGCCAGAGGGCCGACGCGAGTGGGACCTCTACGATCCAGAGGCAAAGAAGAAGGACAAGCCAGCCCGTGTGTCCGATGACGATCCTCGCTGCGGCCCCGCCAGCATCCAGAAGTTTGACGGGGAGGACCTCGCGGGGAAGGAGCGCAAGAAGTTGATGCAGGAGCAGATGAGGGAGTGGTCCACCAAGCAGGCGCAGGAGAAGGCCAGGGAGAAGAAGAGGCAGGAGGAGGCGGACAGGCTGTACGACCTGCACAGGAGGGAGATGGACCAGAGGGCCATGGAGCTGGCAGCGGCGGAAGAGGCCTGCAGGAAAGCCATCAACGAAACCACCAAGGACTACAATAAGTCACAGGTGATTACAAGTTAAATATTGATTAAATATTATTACCCATGATATCAGTAAATATTAAATATATTCATGCAACATTTTTGAAAATGTATCTTTTCCATCCAATTTCATGGGTTATATATCCTCTTTACTTTTTGTAGGAAATAAATGATTAGGAAGTGCTAGGCACATTACGAATACTGAAGATCTTTATCAGTTAACATATTTGACTGGAATTGTCTTTGCCTCACAATCTATTGTCTATAATTTAAGGCAGGTGGTGGTATGAATTTGTACTTAAAGAATAGGTTAAATTTAATTGTAGTGTAACTTTCAGATCTATTCATCTCATTGATATTAAATGTTATTCTGGTATCCTATCCCCCCTCTACCACATTCCCAGGCTGATGAGCAAGCAGAAAAGAACCGTCTACGACAAGAGCAGGAGCTGGACGACAACTTCACCGAGCTCTCCAACCAGATCAACAGCGACATGCTGACAGAGAATCCCGACGTGGCCAGCAGCGCGTTCGGTCCACACCGCGTCATCTCCGATCGATGGAAGGGCATGTCGCCCGAGCAGCTGGAGGACATCCGCCGCATGCAGGAGCTGCAGCGCCAGGAGAAAGATCGCATCAAGTCGGATGAGGCGCAGCGGGATAAGGAGTGGGAGGACCAGAGACTGGCTGATGCCAGGGCAGGCATCCTCATGGATAGAGAGCAGGAGAGGCTCAGGAAGGAGCTGGAGAGGCAGCAGCTTGCACAGAACTCAAGGCTATCGGAGGAGCAGAAAGCACAGTAAGTTTTATCCACTTTTTATTCATTTATCATACTTGTCAGGTCTGAACTGTACTAAATGATCATAATGAACCGCTTAGAAGCTGTTCAGCATTTATAGGCGTAATATAAATATGTTATATTATTATTATCCTGGCAGATTATGCGTTATTTATTTAGAAGGGGTCAAAGAAACTCAAATATCTTGAAGTTTCAATTCAATAATTTGTGGTCAGACAAATGTTATTGTATGTTTATTTTTGGAGTATGACCTTGTTTTCATACAAAAGTTTGGGCAAATTCAAGAACAACAACCAATTGATCATTTTACCATTTCCCTTTTACTTGAATTGGCCAAGTTGCCAAGCAGGTGTTCTAGTTTTTATATTCCTTTTTTCTCTCTTTTTACTTTTTTCATAGACAAAATTTCCTGGACAAAGAAGTGTACACAAACCCGCCCAATGCAGCCTACTTCCAGCAGTTCAACAAGACGAGTCGATAAAGGCCGCCAATGATCTAGCAGCCTTCAGGGGAAATTCTCCGTCCAAACTTGAGGAAACGTTAAGATCAGTGGTTGCACCAACTGCTGATGTGGTATACAGAATAAACTTTTTAACGTATCTTTGCGTTTAGTTGCATCCTAGACAGTGTGATCTACACAGTAAGGAACTACACTAGTTGAATGTCAAGTGCTGTGTCCATCTATCTCAAGGCTTTGATACGACAAAACAAGATAAAATTCATAACTATTTTTGTATGACGGACAAGAGGAGTGTAAATCACAATATCGGTCAAGTTAGAGATGCTAATAATAAATTCATTTTAATATTAAATGTTGACAAAAAGATCATTAGCATTTGAACATGTTGCATCACTGTTTCCAGTCATGTGTATTGTTAGTTTGTTTGTTTCCAACAATATTTATTAGAAGGAGGTATTTTATTTAGTAATTGCATAAGTGCACAAGTGTGCCATTTCATATTGAACTGTCATTGATGTTGCATTCTGTATTGTCATTGGTGTTTATTTATATGAACATTCATTTGATTTGAATACTGATATATAAAGTAACAGTGAATATTCAAAGTTGAAATTAGTTTCTGTTTGATGTTTCAATGAAAGGAAAACAATGTGTTGCGTAAACACAAATATTTCACTTTGAAGTAAAGATTATTAAGAGTTAATAGGATAAGAGAAAATGATATATCTTACTCAATTTAAAACTTTTGCATGTTTTTACTTTTATTTGAGCAACATGTTTGGACTGGAGTATGCCTTGCATTTTTTCTAGAGCTGAGTCAAATCGAATGGCTATTCGATATCCGACCATGAAGGTCGGATACCGAATACAAATTTTCGGATACGAATATCCGAGAAAAAAAAAAAAAAAAAAAAAAAAAAAATCAATTTCCCCCCCCCCCCCCCCCGTTTAATTTTGTAATCCCCATTCGATAGATTCGATCAGAAAATGGCACATTGAACCCTGCTTATCTATTGCTAAAGTTAAAAGTTAAGGTATTTTACATAAATTACAAATAAACAAAACAAATAATAAACCAAAGGTAAGAGGATTAATATACAAGTGGTATAGTGAGTGCCAAATTTAGAAGAATCTATGATGAGATATCGAAGTATTTTATCTTGACAGCAGTTTGTACACTAACATCACACTGTACTGCCGATTCTAATTGAAAAAACGGACAGAATATTGATAAAAAAAATTTATTAAAACGATTTTTTTTTTTTTTTTTTTTTTAATTTCGGATATTCGATATCCGATCGTTTTTACACGACTCATATTCGAAATTCAAAATATTCGATTTGACTCGGCACTAATTTTTTCTGACATAGATAATCTGAATCTAACTTGACTTGCTCGAGTTGTTTGTCGATTGTTCAATTTTCCAACCATAAGTCGTTTCCTGTACTTGCTGCAGTTCTGATTAACCCTGTGCATCTTATTGTATC
>JBAMJV010003860.1:0-32185 GCA_037951105.1 Echinarachnius parma | reverse complement strand
TTTGTCTGAGGGTGCCGATATGTTATGGTTTGGTTGCTAACTTCAATTTTCTAAAATATGTTTGCGAACAGACTAACCGTAACCCTTACCTTACATTATGGTGGCTATGTTAGATTTGCTGGTTAAAGTTAGAATAGGGTGGGCTAAACCTATGAAAATCGAAGTTAGCAGCCATACCCCTAAATTGCACTGCCCGGACTGATGCCGAGGCCGGATCAAATCTAGTATCCAATATGTCAAATCTAGAATCTAGTACGTGGATTTTAACTGCACAGTAAACCAATAGAACACCGGTCTAGCTAGCTAGATGTATCGGGTTCGATGTGACAGGGATAATTGTCCGGGTGGCGTCATTCGGACGGTTTAGCAACCTATTTGTGTCCGTTTTTCCGCGCCTTCATACACAGGGAGACACACATACACACTGAAACCCAAACACACACACACACAAACCTTCAGACAATCAAACAAGCGGTAATTCACTCATACTGCAAACATGACGTCACACTGACGCGGATGACGTCACTCATAAACCATTAACGTTTTTGTTTGTGTGTTAATTCAATAAAATGAACTTGAACAAATACAAATTGAACTAATATGCCACGAACTATTACTTGTACACGTGACACACAAACAAAACACACATTTACGGAGTTGATTTGGACAGATATCCCTTGATTTAATTGGCCCTGGACACCGGGACAATTATTCCTGTCACACCGGCGAAGCCCAATTTGTTTTGCCCATTACATGTTTAATTACATCTTAGTTAGATATGAACATAGAATTTGCAAGTTTGTATTATGTTGTCTGAATAACCTAAATCGTATGATTCTACACATTTGATGATTTTATTAACTGATTTCTGTATCATATAATATAAACAATATCGAAATTGTATTAATCTTGTACAACAAGTCAAGCGCGTTATCTGTTGCAAAAACAATAATTTTAAAACAAGATATTAAGTATTTTCAATGTAATTCATGCTAATTCAAAGACATTCAATGAGAAAGCAGACATGCCGGTGTTGTATTGACAGGTTTATACAAGTTCAACATTACAAACATAGCCTATGCGGGTGCCAATAACCTAAAATATGTATATTAACATGACATTGTTTTAGCTCCAAAAAGACAAGGCGAACGCGAATCTATTTAATCTCGTTAGTAATCATCCACATTCCAAACACCACCTGTTTCAGAAGTACGTGTGTTTTCGAGCTGTTTCGTTGTCGTTTTCTTTTTAAATCGGTTTATTATTCATATAAACTAAGATCTCATGCACGATTCGTCCACAACCCTTTATATACTGTATAATGCATGATAGGCCTAGAGCAAAAATGGCAAAAAAGACAAGTTCAATAACCTGAAGAGAGAATCCTTAACCCATTCCCTTCGAGTTTCTGGAATCCCCATAGACTTTGTACACAACCCACCCGGTTCCCGTAGTCAGGGGGTTAATACCGATTAAAACAAAACAAAAATGAACATGAACAGTGACGTAGCAGAGGAGGGGGTGGGGGACCTGTGACCCCCCCCCCCAAAAAAAAAAAAAAATAATAATAATAAAATAAATAAATAAATAAATAATAAATAAATAAATAAAAGTTGAACAAATAATAAAAAATAATAATATTGAAGAAAGACAATTATATATAAGGATAACAGTTGTGTGCCCCCCTAAACCCCCCCCCCCCCCCCAATCAGCCCGACCACGCTACGCATCTCTCTCTCTCTCTCTCTCTCTCTTGCTTAATATAATCCTAGCCCACCTGGCTAATGTATGTGTCCGTCCGACTACTTGTTTGTCGTCGTTGTTTCGATTCGGGTCTTTATAATTCCTCCGTAACGAAATGACGCACCATGCCTCAGCCTGTCAATAGTTCTTTACATGGTGGCTCAAAACAAACAGAGTGGGGCACTTCCCAAAATAGAGTAACAAAATAATTATGTCCATCGGATAGGATGTCTTTTCCAATGCGAAACAATACCAAGAACAGTCATTTTCTATATAGATATAGATCCTATATCGGTGAGACTGCCCGACCGGTATCAGAAAGAATCACTCAGAAAGAGGGACGTCAGGCTCCGCCGAACTGACAACTCAGCCGTAGCCGAACATGCTTGTGACAACCAGCATCAGCCAGACTGGGACGGGGTTCGCTGCCTTTCCCAAGAACGGCATTGATACACACGTAGGGTAAAAGAAGCTATACATATCCGCCTCAATCCCAGTAATTTCAACAGAGACAACGGGATGGATATACCCGAATTTTGGATGCGTACAATACGTCGCCATGACACTCCCCGACCAGCCGGCCCGCAACGGTTGATTCCAGCCAGTGCCGAGTCAGCGGTCCGTTGATTGGTCGAGCTCGCTATTGTTCCCGCCTAGCAAGCAAGCCGAGCCAGCGCCTCGCTGATTGGTTTAGCACCCGTGTGCACCGGCCAATATAATTTGCTCGTTATTGACCAATTAGGAACGTACTCGCTCATGCGAAATAACGCGGTTTGGAGCCGCACGAGAGTATAAAACACGATTGCTTACATTAGATTATATCACTTGACAAAGTATTGCAGCGGCATACGAAACGTCGTGATCTTTTAGATTCCTTGTTCCATACATTGCGAGACAAACGAATATCACTAGCGATATAATATTCGATACTATATCCGCAATGAGTAATATATTTACTATTAACAGTCATTTTGGTCGTGTAGTTTTTGTTTTAGGGCGCTGTGAGCGACACCATGTCAGGTTCCCATTTTTGTCAATTTTTACCAAGTCAGTGCACGATAAATCGTCATAGCATCGAACAACGAGCAATACGCGCGCCATTGTTAGTGTGCATTCAGCTGTGTACCACGATAATGGGCATAGTTGTTCAATTGTCACACAATACCCAGTGGACATAGCAGATAACAACAACATACATTGTATCAAACCTTCGTCACTTTTTGCACGTGTCAACAAAGTTACTAGATCCCTTTAAATGCTTTGCAAGTCTAGTTCAACAGCCTCAGAAACGGCGCACATTGATTTTATTATACAGTCACAAAAACATGACATAATCGAAACGGTTTTACCGCTCAAAACACCTGCCTAGGCTGCCTTATGTGCTGTTGTCAGTCTGTACATACGTCATGTTTATTTTGGCACAAGAATGTTTTGAACAAGTTACTTATATTCGATAACTAAGTCTGAAGCTTATTATTTTAATGTATGCTAATTATGTTTAAATGGATCCGTTTATAGCTTCGTCAAATCAATGAGTTAATTCAACCAGAATTATTCGCTTCAAACTTTATCGTGCACCTTTTTCGTTTGGCGTAACCATGGTAACTGTTACAGATGAATGAGATGGGTGTTCAAAGTTTTCAAAAGTCTCCCGAATTGTGGAAATATGAATGATTTAAGCTGAAAGCGTTCTTGGACGCTTTTAAATTTTAAGTAAGTGTTGTTTGGCATGCTATAACTTGAAATTGGCACACATTAATCACAAAGATCGAATAATTTTATTATATCGGTTTATGATTGAAGTCTCAAATATCACTTACGGAAAAATCTTGTAAAGTTGAAGGATCACTTTTACGGGCTTTAATGGTGTGTCTGTGTATGTGAGTGTGTCCGGGGGCGGGCCGTCTATCCAGTGTGTTCTGCACAATGATTCAACTGGCAAACTACATACGCTCCCGTCGAACGATCCATGTTATAATCAGAATTGGGAATTACAAGTACAAACGAACGTGATTCGCTCGAATCCCTCTTCTGTGGCTATAATAATCCTTAATTACCTGTCTAATATGTTTGAGTTTGTTTTCGTCATAAAACACGTTCAATAAAGTTCATTGTGCTTACGCACAGTAACCACGTTTGTTTCGAACTTGAACGTGTTATGAACATGAAAATAATTATACCGGAAAATGATATAATATAATGTATAATGATGTTTATATTATCATGTCTATACAATAAGGCCCGGTCATATTTCACTGGATAGCGTAAACAGATGTCCGGCGGAGAGTAAATTTGTAATCAGTTCGTCTCCGTTTGTATGCGTTTCTTGGTCGTTCCTTGGTCAGGTGGTGTACGTTGTTATAACCGGTGAACGTTTTGTTTGTGCATGAAGCAATGGATACGTCTTTCACCACCGGAAAATGTTTTCGCAAATGTTCTATTTATTGGGCATCCGTTTACGCTATCCGGTGATATGTGACCGGGCCTATAACTGCTTTTGAAATAACCCTTTGCGGGTTGATCAATTTTAACGATTCCGCTCGGTTTATTCCGCATATGCAATGAGACCTACAAGAAGACGAAATCACAAACAGACAATCATGCAATAACCTTATACGCGCGAACATTAACGTGTTATAAACATGAAATTAATAATATACCCGAATCTAGTTTAATGCTGTTTATATCACGTCTATACTGTACCTGCTTTTGAAATACCTCCTTTCCGGGTTGCTCACTTTACGCGATTCCACTCGGTTTATTTTGCATAAGCAATGAGACGATGAACAAGTCAATATACATATATTACAAATGCATTCATCTTACGCAAGGTAAACACTGAAGATTAAAACTTCAAGTACCCAAATCTCGATTATGCTTTATAATATATTACGCCTTTACTGCATCTGCTTTTAGAATCCACCCTTTTGGGGGATGCTCAATTTATGCGATTCCACTCGGTTTATTTTGCATAAGCAATGAGACGAATAGCAAGTAAAATACAGGTGCAATCACCTTACGGACAGTTAACACCAAGGTTAAAGGGGACCACCAGGCATAGAACAACACATAATTATATGTTATGGTACCATTTTGTGATATAAAATATATACCCAACATTTTGAAAGGGTTGTGTACTTCATAAACAAAGCAATTAATTACCACCACTTACGGAACCACTATTATTTCCTGGTTCCGTACGGGCCAAACATTTGCGAGTGCGCCAATACTATTCACGCGTACAATTGGAGACAATAGAATCTCAGACGATTCGTTCGCTCTGGACAAAGTAGTCTTCGTACATGCAGACCCATGAACGTATGCTTTAGAATGGTGATGCGTTTTCCAATTATAATTGTTTTTCTTCTGAAAACATATTTGTGTGAACTTGTTGATGGAATAAACTACTAAAGATGTTACCTTTCATTTATAAGAATATTATATTTGGGTGGTGGTAGCTTTACAAATTTACATTAATTCCTATGAACATGACAATACTGCCCATATGGCTATACTGCTTTATATCTGTATTACACCTGTATTTAGTTTTCTCCGACTGCTTTAATACCCCTTTTTTGGATTGCTCCATTTCTGCAATTCCACTCGGTTTATTCTGCATATGCAATACATGCAACAAGACAAATAATAAATATACAAGTTCAATCACTTTAGTACGCATAGAAACCACTTTTGTTTCGAACTTGAGCGTGTTATAAACATGGAAATAATACCCTAATCTCTATGATGCTTTTTATATCATGTCTTTACTATACCCGCTTTTGAAATGCCACCTTTTTTGTATTCGAGATTTCGAGTTGCTCATTTTCCGCAATTCCACTCGGTTTATTCTGCATATGCAATGAGACATGAAGTCACATGACAATTGTACGTACGGACAAGTAGGCATGACTTCAGGCTATTGGTAAACGATGAGTGAAGCATGCCCTTTACGGCTTCTGATACAATGTCCCTGGGCACTCACCCTTCATACGAATGGCAATGCGTGGTCGGACTGATTTAGGGGGAGGGGGTGGTGCGCGAATGATTGAGCGCACACGTTTGTTATGTATTTCTTATATTTTTAACTAGATTTTCCCCTCATTTTTTTTAAATTGTTTTACGATCTCATCATTACTGAAGCATGCCCTACTGATACACTGTCCCTGGGCACTCACCCTTCATGCGAATGGCAAAGCGTGGTCGGACTGATTTAGGGGGGGGGGGGGTGGCAAGCGAATGAGTGGGGCACACGTTTGTTATGTATTTGTTTGTTTTTAACCAGTTTTTCCCCATGTTTGATATTGTTTTACAATATCATCATCATGAGTGAAGCATGCCCTTTACGAGTGCTGATATACAATGTCCCTGGGCACTCCCCTTCATGCGAATGGCGATGCTTGGTCGTAATGATGGTGTGTGGGGGGAGAGGGGGGGGGGGGGTCCACGCGAATGATTTGGGAACTCACCTTATGACTTGTTTTATATTTAACTAGATTTTCCCCTCATGTTTGATATTGTTTTACAATCTCATCTTATGAGTGACGCATGTCCTTTAAGGCTGCTGCTCATGACATGATGTTGGGCCATTGTCGGAAAATGACCTTATGCCAATATATCACAAAAATGACGTCGTGACGATGTTGGGCTGGCGGACATTTTAACCTCGAGCCAACGGCGATATGCCGACATCCGGCAACCAAATTCCGACATCGGCCCAACGTCAGGTGGCTAGCTGGGTATCTGTCCGTTTTCTTCAATTGGAATCAGCAGGGCAGTGTCATGTTAGTCGTTAGTCTACAAACCATTGTCAAGATGAAAGCCTTCGGATGTCTATGACCAATATACAACAACCATTTCTACATTGGTGACCCCGACGTGATTGGCTCTACCAGTCTATTCTCCCTATCATTAATTCTCTTACCATTTGTTCATTTGTTTTTGTTTATTTGTGATACATTATTTTCTCTCAACAAATTGTGTTTTGTTTGCACATGTCAACAACAAAACTAGACCCCTTCAATATGTAAAATGCATCTGCGTTGTTTGTTTCGTATGTACACGCGAAAGGAAAGTGTTTGCAAGAAATCAATAGTTTGTGTATGTGGGTGGGTGGGGTGGGGGGTGGAGGGGGTGACATTTCATGCCCCTCCCCCCTCCCCAACAAACCCAAACCCCAACCCAACCTCTCCCACCTCCTAGCTATAAGGCACTGCGAATTATACACTCGTCTTTATCCAGTTATAGGGGAATCCAATTATTGATGCGTCTTGAGACGCCCAATCGAAGCAATCCGCCGCCGAGCCTGGCGGGCGATGCTGTATGTGATCAACTGATCAACCGCTAAAACAATTACGATGCAACTGATCAAACGCTAAAACAATTACGATGAAAAGCAGTAGCTCCTTGTTTCACCAAAGTCCACCTTGAAGCCCGACGGGAAATACCCTAATCACGTTGGGCAGACGCACACCTGTAAATAAGCAAATATAAGTATGTCCCAAAGGGGTACTGTATACAATGTTTGATACTAAATCTTAGCTTACCTTAAAGACATAGTAAAGTTTTGGTCAAACAGAATTTCAGTACCTAAAACTGGTAAGTTATCTTTAGTTTAAAGACTATCAGTTATTATATAAATGATGCACAGGCATGAGTGGATCGGTAAGAATTGGATGCACTAGTTTAACTTTGGAATGGTTTAAACCCACGAGCGCAGCGAGTGGGTTTTAGACCATTTCCAAAGTTAAAAGTGTGCATCCAATTCTAACCGATCCACGAAATATGCCTGTGCAGCATTTGTTTTATAAAATGGGCGCAAAAAAATGTGAAAATCAAACTTTTTCCCAGTAATGGCTAAATGGCTAAATTTACCGACGCATGCCTGTAAATTTACCGACGCATGAAAAAAAATATATATTAATTTAAAAATTAATTTTTGTTTTTTTTAATGATATAATTTTGTATTTTTTGTTTTTGTAATGACATACAAATTTTTATATAGATTTTACAATTTTTTTGTTTTTTTTCGATCCATGAAATATGCCTGTGCAGCATTTGTTTTATAAAATGAGCGCAACAAACTGTGAAAATCAAACTAAAATGAGCCATGCATCAGTAAAAACTTTTACAATCTAATTGACCAATCAGAATGCAGGGATTCTTCTACCCATTTTATAAAATTCAATGATGCTTGAGCTGCATGGCTGTTTTCATGCAAAAATAGCCGTTAACACCAGAGGGCGCCCTCTACTTTTTTTTTTTGGTTATTTGGTCCAATCGGGAGATCATCAAACACAATTTAAAACAAACATTTTGGTATATTTTCCAAAATGTGAAGGAAATTTTAATATTTTCTTAAATTATTAAATGAAAGTTGGTCCCCAAAATGTATTCCACTTGCAATATATTTTTGGATATTTCAGCTGTTTTTAAACCGATTTTGATCAAACAGACTTGATTCAGTCATTACAAATGTGCGATCTTTCAAGTTTGACACTGACGTTTTCATTATCTCACGAAGAATTATTTATCGAAGCGCCCGCTATAAACCAAAACCTAACTATTCCTTTAACCATGTTAACGGCTGTGACCCGTGTGTATAAAACATACTAGCTTAGATTTAAAGGGACTTAGTAACATTGTCCAAATCCTCAAAATACAATTTTAATTCTAGCAGTTCCCTCATACCTTGTTGTATTTGTATTAACAATAAAATCATGGGACAGGTTTCGGTTTTTCAAATTTCCCTTTCGTTACAAAGATATGTACGATCAAAGTATTCAGATAAGAAAAACTCCGGGCGAGTTTTTCATCCCTGTACAAAGTGAATGCAGTGAGTTAGTGAATATCACCCAATATCACTTTGCATTTTCGCTCATTACTTGGCCATGCAATGTCCATTTGACTTGAAATTTTCACACAATACCCTGTGGACATATGAGATAACAGCACTATACATTGCATCAACCATTCATCACTTTTTGCACATGCCAACAAAGTTACTAGATCCCTTTAACCTGTTCCTAACTATATTTTGCGATCTCCCAAAAGATAATACAAAGCCAACATCTTCATCTTAATATGCAGGGGCCGCGGAACCGGGGGGCTGGGGGGCTGCAGCCCCCCCCCCCCCCCCCCCTCCCCACTTTTTTGGCTTAAAACAAAGTCTACATAAGCACAAAATAATACTTATAATAACAGCCAAAATGAGATCAGCCCCTTCACTTTCAAAACCTTTCCGCGGCCCCTGATATGTTGTCTGCAACTTTTAAATCCTCGACCAGCATTATTCAAAAAGTAGATTTTTAGCTGGTATAGATATGATTTTCTGGGCTCTTGTAATTCCGAATCTTTTGTTCGGTGTCTATATCCTGGATCTTCAAGTCGATGCTCGATACTCGATGTTCATAATATAAAAGGGGAAAGCCCGAATCTTGTCGTGAAACTATACTTGATACAATAATTGTAATTGTTCGTTTTTATTTACACTAGAAAGCCTCGCGCCTGTAATCTAGACAAAGAACGCGAGGAAATCTCGGAAAAGGAAGTCAATGCTGGTGAATTTAATTTTTCAATTATCAGTTTGCTAAGATTTCTTCTAAGATTATTCCTCTCATTCCGTTTCATAATATGCCAGTTTATAATTCCCCTTGAAAGGGATCTATTAACGTTGTTGATATGTGCATAAACTTGATGAATGGCTGGTAAAACGTGTAGTTTGTGATCTGATAATTATGTCAACTTAGTGTTGCGTGGAAATGCCATCGTGACGTTAAATGAATGTACATGTATTATGATAACCGAGTAGTAAGCAAAAATGCAAATTGATGTGGGTTAACCCATACACCGTACTTTAATATACTCTGTACACAGTAAAAGTTATCCCAAAAAGGATTTCAAATCCGAATACTTAAATCATTAATATCTTCATAACGAATGAGAAATTCGGAGAACCGGAAACTCTGCTCTATGTGTATATAGTATGAATGATTAATGTGACAACCGCCAGAGATAGGTAAGTGTTGGTCAAACAGAATTTCAGTACCTAAAACTGGTAAGTTATATTTAGTTTAAAGACTATCAGTTATAATTCAATGATGCTTGAGCTGCAGGGCTGTTTTCATGCAAAAACAGCCGTTAACACCAGAGGGCGCACTCTACTTTTTTGGTTTGGTTAAGTAACTTTCCAATCGGGAGATCATCAAACACAATAAAAAAAAAAAAAAATTGGTATATTTTCCAAAATCTGTAGGAAATTTGAATATTTTCTTAAATTATTAAATGAAAGTTGGTCCCCAAAATGTATTCCACTTGCAATATATTTTTGGATATTTCAGCTGTTTTTAAACCGATTTTGATCAAACAGACTTGATTCAGTCATTACAAATGTGCGATCTTTCAAGTTTGACACTGACGTTTTCATTATCTCACGAAGAATTATTTATCGAAGCGCCCGCTATAAACAAAAACCTAACTATTCCTTTAACCATGTTAACGGCTGTGACCCGTGTGTATAAAACATACTAGCTTAGATTTAACCTGTTCCTAACTATATTTTGCGATCTCCCAAAAGATAATACAAAGCCAACATCTTCATCTTAATATGCAGGGGCCGCGGAACCGGGGGGGGGGGGGGGCTGGGGGGCTGCAGCCACCCCCCCCCCCCCCCCCCCCCCACTTTTTTGGCTTAAAACAAAGTTTACATAAGCACAAAATAATACTTATAATAACAGCCCAAATGAGGTCAGCCCCCCCCCCCCTCCACTTTCAAAACCTTTCCGCGGCCCCTGATATGTTGTCTGCAACTTTAAAATCCTTGACCAGCATTATTCAAAAAGTAGATGGCATTTTTAGCTTGTATAGATATGATTTTCTGGGCTCTTGTACTTCCGAATCTTTTGTTCGGTGTCTATATCCTGAATCTTCAAGTCGATGCTCGATACTCGATGTTCAGAATATAAAAGGGGAAAGCCCGAATCTTGTCGTCAAACTATATACTTGATACAATAATTGTAATTGTTAGTTTTTAGTTACACTATAGAAAGCCTCGCGCCTGTAATCTAGACAAAGAACGCGAGGAAATCTCGGAAAAGGATGTAATGTATTGTTTTTTCAATTATCAGTTTGCTAAGATTTCTTCTAAGATTATTCCTCTTAAATACCATTTCATATTATTCCAGTTTATAATTCCCCTTGAAAGGGATCTAGTAACTTTGTAAAAAAAATATGTGCATAAACTTGATGAATGGCTGGTAAAATGTGTATTTTGTGGAAATTCCCTCATGACGTTAAATGAATGTAATATGATAGCTGAGTAATAAGCGAAATGCAAAATGATTTGGGTTAACCCACACACTGTACTTTAATACACTTTGTACACAGTAAAAGTTATCCCAAAAAGGATTTCAAATCTGAATACTTCAATCATAAATATCTTCATAACGAATGAGAAATTCGGAGAACCGGAAACTCTGCTATATGTGTATATGGTATGAGTGATTAATGTGACAACCGCCAGAGTTCTATAGGTAAGAGAACTTTGACAGAGTTACTATATCCCTTTAATTGTGTATTGACATGATAGGTCTGAGGCGCTCGATTCATATCGACTTTTAATAAGACTATTATTGGACATTGGATGATCTATTAACAAAACAAAAAAAAACTTTCAAAGTCAAACTTACTAAATTGTCGATCCATGTCCAATCACACCAATGCAGTTTCGAGAAATCATGCAGGCTATTTTCGGTTTGCGGTGTTGACTTTTAGAGTTTCATTTCGACAGGCAATGCGTCATTTCTTGATTTAAATCATATTTCATCATAATGCTCTATATGATTGCCTCAGGTATTTGTAAATGCAAGTGATACGTTAATTGTTCATTCATTTCATGAAACTAAAGACAGTAGCGTTTTCTCGTTTCCTTTCACTTGGACATTGAATTAATACCTCATTTGTTCAGTTATCATGAGTTTGAGATGATTTTACCGCTTATTTTCATCAGATGTATGAGAGCCTTTTGTTTAGCAAAATTATTAAGTTGCGATATTAAAGGGACTTAGTAACATTGTCCAAATCCTCAAAACTTACTTGGAACTCTAGTAGTTCTCTCATACCTTGTCATATTCAGGGGTGTGAGACCTCCGATTTAAATCGGAATTCCGACTTTTTTTTTTTTTTTTTTTTTTTTTCTTTTTCCGATCCGATTTCCAATCCGATTTCCGATGAATCAAGAATTTGCCGATCTGATTTTTTGATCCGATCATCAAGGTCGTTTACAGCACTAAGCTAAGTCACCATCTGGATACCCTCTACCATGGAATGTATGGGCAATTGAATTTGAAGATTTGATTTCACAAAAACTTTTTCAGCTCCTCATAACTGAAAAGAACTTGATTTCACTACAAACTGTGATAGTTGTCTGGTGTTATTTCGACCTGTCACTAGCAAATACCAGGTTCCAGGCAGCAGATTATATTGAAAAGCACACTGGTTGTCCTAGATGTCAAGTTTCAAGCCTCAGGTATCAAGGTATGAAACAATTCTGTAAAAAAAAAAATATATATCAAAAAACCAACCATTTTAAATTGAAAGAAATGGTTTCCAAAATAAGCCTAGATTGCACCAGAGAGCATCTAGAACCCCAGAGCTTCCAGGGCCCTAGGCGGGCCCTGAACCCCGGCCTAAGGGACTTCGCGCTTCGCGCTCGTAGTGTGCGCTTCGCGCACACTTTTCATTTCAGATTTTTTCAGATTTTTTTTCAATCTTGCTCTCACACCCCTGCATATTCATATTAGCAATAAAAGCACGGGACAGGTTTTAGTTTTTCAAATTTCCATTTCGTTCAAAAGGTGTTCACTATTGAATTGTTCAGATGTTAAACTGTATGTGGGATAATTTAAGCTGTGTAAAAAGTAAGTGCAATGAGTTAGTGCAATATCACTTGTGAAAATGTTCACACATTACTTTGTGGACATATCAGATCACACCAATACACATTTTATTAAACCACACATCACTTTTTTCACTTGTCAACAAAGTTACTAAATCCCTTTAATGTCTTATATAAAACAAAAAAGAATTAAAGAGATATACTCTGAAAAGATTAGAATGTGAAAATGTCTTTTATTGGAATTGTATTGACTTAGGTTACGATCGTTTAATTAGTCTAGCAAATGCAGACTATTTACTGTATTTTTGTTTGTGGTTGTACCCTTCAATACATATATACATAAATGATGTTTACATACCAAATTAATAATTGATTTGGGTTATGCACTACCACAGTGATTGAACATATTCCAAAAGATGTGTGTTATAACAGAGCGATTTCCATTTCACTTTACATAGTAACATTCAAGTAGAAAGGAATCGAGTCTGAGAGTTAGACTATACAGAGTGATAATATCTTCTTGCATATTGCAGTCCTTTGGCACTGTGAACTTCAAAATGGCACCAACTTGATGTACATGTCGTATTATTGTGGTTTGTTGAATGTTTTACTCAACTAGAAGCTGCCTACACAAGTAGGACTCATTAATATTTGTTCATGGCTAGCACTTAGCATGATAATTAATATTCATATTATAAAGCATGGTGAAACTTAGACCGAAAATCAATCTCTATTCCGACCGTTGTTTCTTTTGTTTACTGCTCCATTAGATAGTACGAAGTCATATTTAAAAGACTAGGTAAGACTGATCTCCGTATATTAACTATATAGTTGACTTTCACTTCGAAAAATAATGCGTCATTTTTAACCTTTCTCTTTTAAATTTCCGAGAAGCGACGAACTGAGATTGTTCTATGTTCTTCATAGAGTTCCGAGAAATTTGCAAATTATGTCCAGATTTGGTTTTGATTTTTGATTTTGACAAACAATGCGTCATTTTATGACTCGCGGAAATGTACATGATGTACGTGGAATAAGCAATCACAGTTAATGTGACATTTACTCATATTTTGTTCAGCCTTGTTGCTTTAGTTAAACCACACGGTACAGCCTTTGTTTTAATAGATTATTATACATTTTGGATCGAATGCACGCTTAGTATTTTGTCTTTAATTGCTTATTATTGTGATTGTTACTGTTTTGGTCAAACGATCGGGGGACAGTGCATCAGTAACACCCCCCCCCCCCCACCCCCCCCCCCCCCCCCCCCCCCCATCTCCGCAGCTTCACAAGCCGCTCTGAAGATGCGCTCTTCGAAAATTCTGCTGAGGATGGTGATTACTAATTTGGTGGTAACTTTCACAAAATTAGTAAATAATATGCCTATTAAACTAACATTATTTTGTCTTCTCTCGCCGTTTAACTGTTACTTATATTGCGCAAATTCTATATTATTATACTTATTAGATGATCTTCCAAGAAATATGCAATTTATTTTTTTCGGAATTATATCGACTTTCAATTTGACATCGAAATGAACGCGTCATGACTGTTAATCATTTCATATTTGTGTTATGCTCTTTCAATAGCCTTCGGCCTTTGATTATAAGGACGTACGTAATTATTATTATTAGTGATTTTACCGCGTGTCACAGTTCCTAGAATATACGAAAGTAAGTCAGGAACAACACTGACATTTCAGTTTGGCGTTTTCCATGTTTGCAAATCGTTATGTTATTGGATGGCCGTTAAGCCTTTGATTTAAAGGACGTACTTAATAATTATGATTAGGTATTTTTCAGCGATTTTACCGCGTTTCACAGTTCCTAGAATAGGTATGAAAGTTAGTTAGGAACGACACTGACATTTCAGTTTGGCGTTTGCCATTTCATCAAATCGTTACGCTATTGGATGGTAAGCCAAGAAAGAACACTACAAATGGTATAGTCATCGTTCATTATCTTTATGAAATGTATTCTTAAAAATCTTGCATTTTTCTCAGAAACGACAACAAGCGCCTTAATATTTATCCTTCTGCAAGATATGTATGCAGTTACCAAAACACATCAAAGTGTTGTGCGTGTAAGGTTCAATGGTAATGGTGTAATGTTTATTAAAAAAACGTGTAATATCATAACTGACAAAAAAGGGGTGAAATAACAATCAAGATAGTTATGCAGAACTTACAAAAAAAAAACACATCAGCGCGTTGTTTTGTTAAGCTAGATGTCAATGTTGTCATTTTATAATGCAAGAAACAGCATAACTGAAAACAAAAAAAGTCGGGGTGTAAAACAAATGAAGATGTTTATGCAGTTGGGCAATTCCAAGGTAACAGCGTGACGGTAGGAGGGTGTTTCTCACAATGAAAGTCTAAATAACTCACAAAATAAAAATGTCCAGAACCAAATTTTGATATGCATCTGTTACCACTATCCTACTAATTATTTACAATAGGAAAGAAAATCAAAATTCCCACTAAATTATGAATTATGAATATCAATATCTGCGGTAACAGCGTGACGGCAAAAAGACATGGGTTTCTACATGGTAAGAAACTAAGCAAACTCTGTGAACTACAGGAACATTTTGCAATTTTGTCACATTGATTCTTTGTACTAGACATCAAGCTAGAACATCCAAATAAAAAATGTAGAAAAAATCCAATGTTCATAGTAAATATGATATCATAAACGTATCTGTGCATGGTAACAGCGTGACGGTAACAGCGTGACCTCTGAATTGTACATGTTATATATATGGGAGATATTGATGAGATGAATAAGATTATATAATTTTGATGTAGTCATCCAGAATCTATACAGAACTAGATGAATGGGTAATATAACCCAGATGCTCTGAAATGATGGTTCGCATGACACAAATTTGCAGCCTAGCGCCCTCTATTGATCAAAAATGTTTTTGGACAAAACTGAAATTATTATCTTTTTCAGAATTTAGTTTGAAGAACCATCAAATATTAAACCCAAAATACAAACTTAATTGCAACAATGAAATATTAGACCTTTGACATCTGACCTTTGACCTTATTTCTCAAATTAGCATACAAATGTTTAATTTTATGTGGCACAGTGCATATCTACAAGTGATTTGTTTCATGTAACATGATTTCAATGTCAGTAAGTTTTTGTGTTTGAATTGGTAATTATCTGAGTGACCTTTGACCTGTGCTCCAAACATTTTCATAGAATTTTCTTTTATCTACAGTACTCTTTCTAACATTAATTCTGGCATTTTTTTGTGAGATAAAAAATAAACTACAATAATTTGACCTGTTGACCTTTGACCCCATAACCAAATTCTATAATCAGGTCATCTACTTCACTGAACGCATACCAGTATTAATTATCATGTCATCCTTCAAGGATTCTTGAAATATCTTGAGAATAATATATTTTTTGCATATTAATTAGCTGTGACCTTTGACCTTTGACCTCATGGCCCCAAAATGTATCAGATAATCCATACCTCTGAATACATGTCTTGTACAAAGTTTGAACAGAATCCATCCAACGATTATTGAGATATTGCAAAAAAAAGGTAGGTTGCGTCACGCTGTTACCCAAAAAGTAACAGCGTGACCAAATTGATATTGCTTAGATTAATTTGTGGTAAAAGATAATGCTGCTATTTAGCATCCATAATATAGCCCTATGGGTGAATGAAGAAGAAACAAAAAATAATTTCATTCCCATTCATATTTTTCCAGAAATATTAAAAATACCTGTTTTCAGGGTAACAGCGTGACATATAGATGACTATAAATGAAACAGTCATTGAAGCAGAACAAAGAGCGAAAATGCCGAAATAGATATTTATCTGATAAATTGAAGTAATGTTCTTACCAACACTGAAAGAAAATTTTATGAAAACCTATTTTTGCAGCTCTTTTAAGCTTAATATTTACAAGTATATTTTGTGAAAATAATTGAAAATTAATTTATGCTAATTAATTTCTATGAAATAATAGTTTGCGCCAAAAATGTTTTTGAACAAAATGCATTTCTGAATAGTTTAATCTTTAAGCTTTAATTTGATACCAAATATGTTATGATTCGACGAATTTGAAAAATGGGTGCTTATGTCAATGTTTGCTTGGAATTGCCCAGTTACAAAAACACATCAACGCGTTGTTTTTTATCTTCGATGGTAATGGTGTTAGCATAACTGAAAAAATAAAAAGTCGGGATTCAAATCCAAGATGATTAAGCAGTTATAACCACAAAAAAACGTCAAAGGGATGTTTTTAACTTCGACGGTAATTGTGTCATTTCCTGATATATATTGTTTAAGAAAAAACATAACCGACAAAATAAGTATGAATTTCCGGGATGAGTTTACAACCAAAACATCCTCCCATGCTGCGAGCGAGTGGTATATCTCACAAAATATGGCAAGTTCCTCTAGCAACACTTTACTAATGAAATTTGCCGTGCGCACCCAAACAAAACTAAACAAATATCGGATTGATGCTGTCAAATGTCATGTTTAGATTATCATCTTATCAAAATTGTATATTCAACGAGCCGAATTCATACCCCCAAATTACAGGGGCATCAGAGTATATCGAGCACACCGCTTGCTTGTAAAGATTTATATTTTGCTATGGATATAAAAGAAAGGAACAAAATGTAAAACTGAGAGAATAAGAGTGAAATTAAATCAACACCCAAAAATATGTTTGTTATAAATATATATGACAGGGAACAGTTTTAGGAGTCAATTCCATCCAAAAGTTCAGACAAATCGGTTTCAAGAAAAATGTAATCATAATTTGAAAACTCATCATCATACTAAATTATGTTTTCCTGGGTCTGCAGAAGAAGACTAGATATATTTTTTCTAGGAAATTGAGGGTAGTTAAATTCCTTTCAAAACAGAACTAGTTTTCGTATTTGCAGTAATGTAGTTACGGTTAAAAGGTGTGAATACAAATATTTTAGAAGACACATAGTTCAACGTTTGTTGGTGAAATGTATTACTAAAAATGTAATGATAACTTTTGGATATGTTTTTTCCCTTGAAGTGATTAATTACCAAGGGTTGCCAAACATGCAGGGGCGGATAATGGATGTGAAACTGGGGGCGTATAACTGCACATGGAATGCTGAAGGCATCAGTTGTTTTCATGTTTTAGTTTTTTTAAATGCTGCCTATGATTCTCTGTCCAGGTTATTGTATTGTAGCAACGTTGCCTTGGGCAACATGAACACATCAATTTCTCCACTGGTTAATAACGGTGATTTAGCGCACCAGGTAAAGAACAACACATAATTATATGTTTTGGTACCGTTTTGTGATATCAAATAGATACCCAACATTTTGCAAAAGGTTGTGTAATTCATAAACAATGCAATTAATTACCACCACTTACGGAACCATTTATTTATTTCATTTATTTCATGGTTCCGTACGCGCCAAACATTTGCGAGTGCGCCAATGCTATTCACGCGTACGTTTGGAGACAATAGAATCCCGGACGATTCGTTCGCTCTGGACAAAGGTAGTCTTTGTACATGCAGACCCATGAACGCATGCTTTAGAATGGTGATGCGTTTTCCACTAAAAACAAAAACATTTCGGGAAACATATTTTTCTGAACTTGTTGCTGGAATGAACTTCTAAATATGTCACCTTTCATTTACAAGGAAATTATGTTTGGGTGGTGGTACCCTTTAAGTAAATCATACGTATGTCGACTGAATCTGAGATCAGAGATAGTTGTACGTTCGCCTTCCTTTATGATTGTTAAATTTTAAATGTCATGGATAATTTGATGTTTGATTGTGTTGTAATCAATATATTTCACAACGTTCTTAGATTTAATCCCGGTATAGATGGATACTTTATTCGCCTTGAAAGTAGTGTTATGATACACTGTCTTATTTCAAGGTTCTCTCTACCGAACACCTGGCAAATTCAAACAAAATGTTTTGTATGTTCTCCAATACCTTCTTGAAGGAAGAAACGTCATCAAAGATGTTGTCCGTACTATAAAAGTACCAGCCAGTAAAGATTATTACATCGGTTATCAACTTTCTTTCCATATTCTCCCTATTATCCAAATTCAATGTTCACATTCATCAATATTCTGTATAATAAAGTACGAGTTATTTATAATACGTGAGCTAAATATTTACAAAGTAGCACCATTGACCATATTATGTAATAATTTAACACAAAATATAGATGAATACTACGACGAATCTTGCTTCTAATTTATTTTTTATATTTCCATGAATACAATTCTGTCCGTGTTCATGAATTCTTGTTTAATTATTGTTTATACATTTTATATCAATTATATATCTACAAAACCTGGTACTCTATATGAGTTGAGGTTGTGAAGGTGGGAAAATATAGAGCGATATGGAATTATTTCCAAAAATGAAAGTTTTAATTTCATTTTCAAGGAATTAAAATTTCAGGAACGTGTTCAGCATTAAAACGGAAGTTTTCTTCTGTTCTTAAACCTTGCACTTTGACGGTCAGTTTTAGTTGCTATAGCCGTAATCGTTTGTAATCTAATAAATTCTTGCAGACACTGACTGTCACATTATATCTTCAGATTTCACAGATACGTACGGTACTATGATTTTTTTACCGCAGTTTTGCGGATAATTATCACGTTGTCGATTTTTTGTTTCGGTTCTTATTGAAACTTGTGCATTCCGAAGGTTACTATCGGCCTTTTTGTGTTGGCATAGAAACATGCATACGAGGCAGCAGACTTGTGACTTTACCCCCACCCCCTCCCTCCTTTCCCAAGCGATTTAAAACAATGTTAGGATTTGGTCGATGTCACCAGCTCGTAATAATAATAATAATAATAGCTTGCATTTATATAGCGCTTAAAGGGACAGTTCCTCTTTTGCAAGCCAAATTTCAAAAGTTGCGAGGTTATTGTCTTATATGAAAGAAAATGTCATTTAACAGCATGCATGAACAAATTAGGGCTTGAAATCTCTTTTTCGTGGAGACTAAGTCTCCACGAAAAAGAGATTTCAAGCCCTAATTTGGCAGCTCTGAGTTATTAGACCTAAAACTAATAAACCAACGTTTAATTGTGCATTATACGTGTATTCACCCGGTGAGAAAGTTCGCACACGCAATATTGTTTTAATATTATGCTAAATCAGTTAAACTCCTTTATTGACCGAGATATAGTTTGATGGAGAGACGCATTCGTTTTTCATTCGTAGAATCCAAATTACAGGGCTGTTCGATCTTATTTTTTTGTGTGTGTTACATTCAACCCCATCCGTCAACTGGAAACTGTTCAGACGTTTTGTAAAAGAGGGCCTGTCCCTTTAATACAGGGTTTCTAAGCGATGTTACATAATACTAATAATAATAAACATTGGTTACATACTATAATGATAATAGACAAAGTAAATATACATATATCTAAACTACGTAATTTTAAGTGAGAGGATATTGAATAATACTGTAAATTATGCTTAAATTTATCTAAATGACTGGGTTTTGAGTTCAGTCTAAAAGTGATCCATTAACTTAATATTTTTCCCCAAACGTAATGTTTGAGACTTCAATCATATACCAATTAAATTGTAAGATTCTTGAGAATGATATGTGAGAATTTCATAGAAAAAGAATAAAGTTTACCTAGTGAAAATAGAGAAAACCAATGTCTGATATGATCCTGATTGTTCGCGTGAAGTATCAGAATTAGGATACTATATGGACGATTGAGTATCCGAAATCAGATACTCTTGACTACAATCGGAAACCGTCTATAGACGCTCTTAAATTTAATCTTAAATATATCCATGATTATGGAGACATTCTAAAAATCAAAACCCATTTCATTCTTCTGTTACCATAAGCTAAACAACAAGGTACCCGAGAAGTGAGAAAGCTCCAAGTGAGTTAGGTTGAAATTGTAAAAAGTTAATGGATCACTTTAAATGAGTCCAGTGTAGTCGAAGCAAGGTTTAGTGACCAACCATTACCGACAGAAACCTGGTGGTCCGTGTGTTAAAGGGATAATTGAGTTTTGGTATAGAGGGCGCTACACAAAATAATTTTTTTGTGAGATAATGAAAAACTGAGTGTCAAATTTGAAAGAGCATAATATTTTATTGACAGAATAAACTTTATTTGATCAAAATCGGTTCAGAAATGGCTGAAATATCCATAAACATAACCATTTGTAATAAATGTGGGGCCCCACAATTATTAGAGAATTTTGAACAAGCCGTTAAAATTTGTTTAAAAGTGCTTCCTCTTTTCAAAAATTTACAAAAGAGGTTTTTAAATAGTTGTCGATTATGTCTCTATCGAATCACTATTTCAACACAACATCACATGCACAATATTTAATTTGAAATGGATGAAACCAATGAGTTTAGAGAGAGTGCCCTCTTGAGTTTTAACGGCTCTTTTTTAATGATAACAGGCTTCTTACTTAGTCACTTGTAATGTTTTATTCCTTTCGAGCATGGTGGAGTTATAACTGTTAGTTTGTATGGTAATGGTGCAGGTTTTGGTTACTAAAATTCAGTTTGACAAAAACTGTACTCTCTATACCAAAACTGAACTATCTTTGGAGAATGTAAGATCTGGTAGGGAACAGGTTAATTGTGACCACCCAGCTCATAGCCCACACGTAGTCGGAAATCAGGATTGTTAATTTGTTCAAGTTTTGATTTGTTCGACTGTCAAACATTTAGGGACCAAGAAAAGGCGAAAAGCGGTTAGCATCCCTTTGCACAACTAGGCTGTTTTTGCAACCGGCGACGCGACCTTCTACAACGCTAATCTTAGCGGGGGGTCGCACTCAGAGCGAACATTTCCGCGTATCGTCCAAACCTACGACGGTAGTTGGCCGAAATAGCGTTGCGTGTATAGCGACTATGGAGCGGTGTAGATCGGTGGTGGTAAACCCTTACTGCAATGGGTCAGCCAGAGGTCAGTGGGGTCAGCCAATCAGCGCGCTTGGTCACTCGAGCAAGGAGACGTTCCGCATATTCTTCACTGCGAAACTGCAAATAGATCGCGACGGTAGCCAGAGTACGGAGACGGTCACAGCTCATTTAAATACCCCGTAGTCAGCACTTGCGTCGCCGTGCGAAAAGACGCTAATATCTGATACTGTGATTTCGTTTTCATCATATATATATATACTGTATCAATCCTTGTTCTAGTTTTGATAATGATGCCGGAAATTTCAATGAAACTAGAATATTGTTTGGCCTAGATGTGAATACAAAATCGATGTCACGTAATACAGGAATATTCACTCGCAAGTCCTCGATAAATGTATAATTTATCGTCGTGAAAAAGCGGAACACCTCGAAGCCAATAATATCTTGTCCTAATAATCAAGTGCAATGCCATATATATTGCCAATATAGATTAATCGATTATGTTCGTGATTACACTCGAAATACTCGCCGGTATGTTCACAAATCGTATACGTATACTCCTGGTGCTATATCAAGTATATTGTTTCGTTTGTGTTGACTGGTGTTCTTACTGATACAGCGAACTCGAAGTCTATCCGGAGGCGTGCTTTAGTTTTGATATAAGAGAAGACGCAGTCTAGTTCACAAATGCATGTTAAAGGTATGGTGAAATTCCAGCTTTGATTCAGGTTGATAGCTTTAAATATGTGCCTATATTGATATACCACACTCTTTTTTTCAAAGAAATCCTTAAGTTGGGCGAGAAAGTTAAATTTCATGCAACTTTTTTGCTTGTTTTTGCATCGGCGTTCCATACTGCTAAAAAAGTAATTTATAGCGGAGCGGGAATGTGCGCACGTGCAACCCGGATCATGACATCACAAGCAGACCGCAACACGGAGGAATGTGCATGGTTTACATGCAGAGCCTATGATTTGCTTGTAAAACAAACTCGTTTTTGCTTGTAAATTGAGGCTTAACTGAAAATTCATAAGAGATGAATTATAGCAGCTTGCAGCAACACATCTGAGTGTAGATCGTCCATGATATAAACTTTAACAAATGTTTGCAAATATTGCAAAAAATCAAAATAATATCTCTCTGTCAACGTGAGTATTGCACTCAGCGTGTACGTCTATGGCCGAGCTATACTGCGATTGCCTGCATGTGACGTCACAAAGATGACGTCATTTTCTTCGCCCGGACTCAATTTTGTTACGGTGAACTTAAAAGTAGATTTTTTTTATTTTACTGGGTTTTCCGACGCGGAAAATATGTTTGTATTAATAATCTTCATGACAATCTACCTTAGATACAGTAAAACACAATTTTTAGGTAGTTTTCTTGTCAGCCAACCTTTAAAGGGATCTAGTAGGCGCTATATAAATCGAGTATATTATTAAAGTCATACCTGTAAAGTGTCCAAATCCACGAAAATTACTTGGAGCTTCCTCGTTTCTCTTCTACCGTGTTGTTTAGCTTATGGTAAAAGAAGAATAAAATAGGGTTTGATTTGTTCAAATGTCCCTTTAGTATGAAGATAATTATCATTTAAATCTTTTATTTCAATCACGTTGATTAACGCTTTTGATAAAAAAAAGTACAATTGTCCTAGCTGATAACGTCCGCATGCAGCACCGTGAGAACATTCCGGAGATTGAACTTTGAGCCGAGCGAGTGCAAATTCCATGAATTCTGTACCACGTGTGTAAACACGGGTGCGAATATCTCAAACGGATCATTCATTACTGCGACAAATGTATGGCAGACCATCAGTATTCGGTGATAAAATATGAACTCAATATTCGTTTTTTTTTCACTAGGTAAACAGTGTTCGTTTTCTTTCAAACTTTCACAAATCTTTCAATTGTATTTTACAATGATATTGATATAGGATTGAAGTCTCAAATGTCATTTTGTGCAATATCTGACACTTTACAGGTATCACTTTAACTAGTAACATTGCCATAATTCACAAAACTTACTTCCAACTCTAGTGGTTATCTCATACCTTATTGTATTGGTATTACCAATATAAGCATGGTGCAGGGTTTTTTTTATTATTCGAATTTCCCTTTCGTTAAAAATATATTTACCATTGAGTCGTTCGGATTTCTAACTATCCACTGGAAAGTTATAACTGTGTACAAAGTCAGTGCAATGAGGTATTTTAGCAAGGTGCTGATTATAATCCTTGTCAGTTGAGGATGACTCATACAAAGGAAGTTGCGTGACTTCTTTTCCCCACTTTAACTGTTTCTGTCCTAGTTATTTATATCAAGATAGAATCAGTGCATATAACACAAGCTTTACATACGCTGAATTCAGTCATGTAACGTATACATGGGCGTAGGGGCACGTTCTTCTCAGGAGGGGGGGGGGGCTGAAATCTTTTGCCCGAATTTTCGAATTTTCACCTGACAAGCCCCCCCAAAAAACAAAAAACAAAAAAAATTGTAAAAGTCCTCGCCTCTTTGATGCCCGAAAATGACATGCCTTCAACTGTTTAGTTCAAAATAACACGATATTGCACAAATATGAGACGGGTTTGTCCGAAAATATCATGACATTGCCCGAATATGGCCGTTTTCAAAACTCCAGGGGGGGGGGGGGGGCTGCAGCCCCCAGCCCCTCGGCTCCTACGCCTATGAACGTATAATGTAGGTACTGTCTAAAAGCCACCCAGTCAAACTACAAGAAGGTTACAAGGTAAGGACAAGGACAGCATACAATTACAATTATAGAATGATACACATTTACAAGTAGGTCACATTGTGGCATTACTTCTAGCATGTACTCGATCTCGAGTCCGCTGGGAACCGATGGTCCAGGGAAGTAATATGTAAGTGAAATATACCATGTGAAGAGTCGAGTTTTTCTATGTGCTTTGGTCGATTTCCAGTTATTACTGAGTGCAGCGATTTGAAAAGCTATTGAACGATATAATTTATAGGTCACAGCGTGGGGTGGGGTTACCTCTGGCATGAACTCGATCTCGGTTTCGTCCACCGGGAAACCAGGGAAGTACTCATGATTATAGAAGTAACAAGCACAATGTGCAGAGTAAATTATTTTACTGTGGTTTCTAAGGGCAATTTGTTTGACAATGGTCCCTTTCGGTGGATCTCAAGTTATTACTGAGTGCAGCGATTTGAAACGCTATGGAACAATATAATTATAGGTCACAGCGTGGGTTGGGGTTACCTCTGGCATGAACTCGATCTTGGTTTCGTCCACCGGGAAACCAGGGAAGTACTCATGGTTATAGTCTAGAAGTAACAATCACAATGTGCAGAGTAAATTCTTTGTATACTGTGCTTTCCAAATGCACTTTGTTTGACAATGGTCCCTTTCGGTGGATCTCAAGTTATTACTGAGTGCAGCGATTTGAAACGCTATGGAACGATATTATATTAGGTCAGAGCGTGGGGTGGGGTTTCCTCTGGCATGCACTCTATCTCGGTCTCGTCCACCGGGAGCCCAGGGAAGTAACATATTGTAAAATAGACAATGTGGAGCGCTGCATTTTTCAATATACGACTGTATGTGCTTTCTGGTGTGCTTTGTTTACCATCGGTCGCTTTGGCGGAACGATATAGGTTGCAGTGTGGCGTTACTTCCTAGCATGCACTCGATCTCGGTTGCGTCCACCGGGAAACCAGAGTACAGAGAAGTAAACGGAAGTGAAAGATACAACGTGAAGAGTTAAGGTTGTCTATGTGCTTTGGTGGATCTTCATCTCTTTATACTGATTGTATGCGATTTGAAACGATATGGAGTGATATTATAGGTCACATCGTTGGGGTTACCTCTTGCATGCAGTCGATATCGGTTTCGTACACCGAGTACTTCTAGTGGTTAAAGAAGTAACAAGCACAATGTGAAGAGTGAATTATTTCAGTGCGCTTTCTAAGGGCGCGTTGTTTGACATGGGTTCCGCCTTAAATACTGATTGTATACACGATTTGAAATTATATGGAACGATATAGGTTACAGTGTGACATTACTTTATGAATGTACTCGGAATGTTGAGTCCGCTGGGATCCCAGGTCAGTACTTAAAGTAAAATACACTATGTGACGAGTAAGTTCTTTCAATGTGTAATACGGCACGTACAGGGAGCGCGGGCACATTTTTAGAGGGACTTAGTAACATTGTCCAAATCCTCAAAATCCTATTGGAATTCTAGCGATTCCCTCATACTGGATCCACTGGACCGCGATAGCCGGGTACTAAGTGAGGGCAATGAGTAAGTGAATATCAGTTTGCATTTTTGCTCATATCACTTTTTGCACATGTCAACAAAGTTACTAGATCCCTTTAATGCATCCTATCTATCTATACTACTAAAAGAGGATGATCTGTTTTTCTGTCTGTCTGTCCGGCTATGCAAATCGCCATGCCCTGAGGTATGACCCTCACCTTTCAGGTGATGATTGCTACCTTTAGGGAGGTAATGGTGAAAGGGTATCAAATTACATCAAACGGAAGTTGATATTTTGATGTTTTGAGCCCAAAAATGTATTTTGGGGGCGAATGTAGCCCCGGTAAATTCCATATGGCTAAGCGGTACTGCCTTCACTATAAGTATGGTACGTGATGTACACATACCGTACCCGCATGCATAAAGTGTGTTGTGTGCATGCGGTATGTAGCTCAGTAGCTTATGCAGTGCTGCAGTGGAGAATTGCCTGCCAGGCACAAGTTCTATAGTACTATCTGTCCGCCTATGCAAATCGCCATGCCTTGAGGTATGACCCTCACCGTTCAGGTGATGATTGCTACTACCTTTCGGGAGGTAATGGTGAAAGGGTTTAAAATTACATCAAACGGAAGTTGATTTTTTTTCCGGACGTTTTGAGCCCCAAAATGTATTTTGGGGAGCTTATGTAGCCCCGGTAAATTCCATAATTTATAGCTAAGTGGTACTGCCTAGCTGCCATACACTATTAGTATGGTACGTGATGTACACATACCGTACCCGTATGCCTACAGTGTGTTGTGTGCATGCAGTGCAGTAGCTTGTGCAGTGATGCAGTGGAGAATCATAATGCCTGTCAGGCACAGGTCCTCTAGTGTATTTATATCATTTTTAGATCGAACAATCTTTAACAAAAACAAAAAAACATTTATCGATTTTTACAGAATAAAATTGTGTAAATCAATACTACAGATTGGTTTGCTTGTCCATGGTCGTGAACTAAGTGTATATCAGAATGCAAAGTCAAAAAAGATATTTCGTAGTCGGCAGGATTCGAACCTGCGCGGGGAGACCCCAACAGATTTCTAGTCTGTCGCCTTAACCGCTCGGCCACGACTACATATACGATTAAACGGCGGTCAAAATTGGATAGTTCGGACCATCCGGTATCGTAAGCTTAAAGGAGTTGAGTCGTACTTTGTAGCTTCGATGTTGGAAATGTTTGTTTAACAATTATAATTAGGGGCACGGAAACAAATAGTGCACGCTATCTTCAATTATCAGTTGAATGTAATCCGATTAAATAACTCATTAACATATGATGTACATTACCACAAATTATACAACTAATCCCATCCGATTATTAATTTGGTACATTATTAAAGATATACTCACCGTATTGCGTGTCCCTTGATATATTTCATCTTGATTTTCTGGGGGATGTCATGTATTATTCGTTTATTGTTTCCCTGTTATTCTCAAACTATCTATTAATTTCTGAATTGTGCTGATGATCCTTCAATCAATCGCATGATTCATCAAGTTATAACTAATTTAATTGATAATAATCGAAAAATAAGTCGAATATGTACTCATCGAGTAATAATCGAATATTGCTACTAAGTATTCGTATATGATGTTGTCACCCAATATAAATGATTCAGTAATTCAAACAAAAATATGACAAGATGTAGGTATACATTTAACATACATCACTTTATAAAAGGCCTTTTTATTGATTTGTTAAATCACAAACAATGTGGTACTTGTATGTGGTCATGCTATTAAATTTGTATAACATTATTTCAAAGGGAAACTTCTTCCCCGAAATCAGGATAAAGCTTTGCAGAATAATCATTCATTCGAAAACAATGCATTTCCCCCAAATTATGCAAATTTGTTTGTACATTTTGTATTATTAATGAGGTAAATTAAACAAAACAAAAAAACTGTCGTAGTCGGCAGGATTCGAACCTGCGCGGGGAGACCCCAACAGATTTCTAGTCTGTCGCCTTAACCGCTCGGCCACGACTACTGTATGAGTGTATAATTTTAAAAACAGTTTTTATAATTATCCGCTAATTATGGTCCAGTTAACATGAACTAAGGAAAATGGCGTCATATCGAAATATTTTTTTTTAAATCGGCTTCCATTGTTAAATCGTACTGTCAACAGGATGGAAAATGCGTAGTTCCTAAGTAAACATGCTAAGTCACGATAATTAAAATACCAATTCAGCTTTTTGAGGCTGCTAAACTGACAGATATTCTTCACGTTTTGAGAAAAAAATCTTATCGTTTTCCAGTATCAATTAAATATAATCCGATTCAACATGTTCAATTTACCCAATATATTTGACTGTTTTACACATTGCATTATTATATTAATGTTTAGGAATATTCAGGTAATATATATAATTTAGTTCGTATCCTTCTAAATTATCCTTCTGAAATAGCAAGTTAGATCGCTACAGATGGCAAACTCCTACTATAGTAGCAAAATTCAAATAGCGAGTTAGATCTCTACAGTTGGCAAGCTCCTAATACAGTAGCAAAATCTGAAATAGCGAGTTAGATCGCTACAGTTGGCAAACTCCTACTAGAGTAGCAAAATTAAAATAGCGAGTTAGATCGCTAATATACAGTTGGCAAACTCCTAATATAGTAGCAAAATCTGAAATAGCGAGTTAGATCGCTACAGTTGGCAAACTCCTACTATAGTAGCAAAATTCAAATAGCGAGTTAGATCGCTACAGTTGGCAAACTCCTCCTATAGTAGCAAAATTCAAATAGCGAGTTAGATCGCTACATTGGCAAACTCATACTATAGTAGCAAAATTTAAATAGCGAGTTAAATCGCTACGGCTGCTCGCTCTCATATATAAGAGGAAAGTGCGTAGCGAGTTAGATCGCTACAGTTGGCAAACTCCTAATATATTAGCAAAATTCAAATAGCGAGTTAAATCGCTACGGCTGCTCGCTCTCCTATATAAGAGCAAAATTTGGAATAGCGAGTTAGATCGCTACAGTTGGCAAACTCCTAATATAGTAGCAACATTCAAATAGCGAGTTAGATCGCTACAGTTGGAAAATTCCTAATATAGTAGCAAAATCTGAAATAGCGAGTTAGATCGCTACAGTTGGCAAACTCCTACTATAGTAGCAAAATTCAAATAGCGAGTTAGATCGCTACAGTTGGCAAACTCCTACTATAGTAGCAAAATTCAAATAGCGAGTTAGATCGCTACAGTTGGCAAACTCCTCCTATAGTAGCAAAATTCAAATAGCGAGTTAGATCGCTACATTGGCAAACTCATACTATAGTAGCAAAATTTAAATAGCGAGTTAAATCGCTACGGCTGCTCGCTCTCATATATAAGAGGAAAGTGCGTAGCGAGTTAGATCGCTACAGTTGGCAAACCCCTAATATATTAGCAAAATTCAAATAGCGAGTTAAATCGCTACGGCTGCTCGCTCTCGTAAATAAGAGCAACATCTGGAATAGCGAGTTAGATCGCTACAGTTGGCAAACTCCTAATATAGTAGCAATATATTGACCAAATAAAGTTTATTCTGCCATTAAAATTGCATGTTCTCTCAAATTCGACACTCAGTTTTTCATTACCTCACGAACAAATTGTGATATGCAGCGCCCTCTCTAACAAAACTAAACTACCCCTTTAAGGTAAAATTGAAACTTTTTATTCATGATTATTTTTAAAAGGGCTTGAACTTTTCTTCTTTATTGATTTAATTTGTATATACAATGCAGACAGAAGCATTTACAGAAGTTCAATCGTTTTATAATTATCGCATAATAATTTTCATTCATTTCACAATCATACGAGCAATTAAATCATATACATCACACTTCAATCATCTCTACAATGCACGGATTTGATTACCTCCGTATATTACCATTCAACCAATTCACAATGAAAAAAGAATTTCAATTGCAAAGTTTCAAGTGTGGTTATCCAAGTAATACAAAAAAATCGCCGCTTTGCGGCTCATGGACAATGCTCCGCATCGTCATTGGGTCAAACCCCCCCCCCCCCCCTTAGCAAAAAGCTAGATCCGCCCCTGAGCTAGCAGCCGTAGCGATTTAACTCGCTATTTGAATTTTGCTACTATATTAGGAGTTTGCCAACTGTAGCGATCTAACTCGCTACGCACTTTTCCTCTTATATAGGAGAGCGAGCAGCCGTAGCGATTTAACTCGCTATTTAAATTTTGCTACTATAGTAGGGCTTTGCCAACTGTAGCGATCTAACTCGCTATTCCAGATTTCGCTAATATATACTGAGTAGGAGTTTGTCGCTACAAACTTCTGCTCTTATATATAAGAGCACAAAATCGCTATTTTTGCGATATTGTTATTTCCCATAAAGAGAACAAACAAAGAATGACGACGAGTGAAACGTAACCAATGATATTACCCACGAGACGATATCATATCGAGGCGTAGACGAAGATAATTTTTCCTATAAATGGGAACCATGTACATAATTGCGACCCAAGTTCACGAACAGAGTGTCCTACAAAATATTGACAATTTTTATACTCCGCCTCTGTTACACGATTTCCTTCATGGATCCGTTGCGTTGAAATTCGAGACGATGTATTGATGCGAACTGTTTTTATATCAAACTAAATTTGTTCGTTCGGCGTCTTGTATAACCTCGCGGGAGCGAATGTGAAACTGGATGACTATAGAATTCACTATATGGGTATACAAGTTGGCATCTTCGTAAATGTTGTCATTTCCCAGGAGAAAATAATTATGTGAGTGAATTATCACCGATGAAAAGTCGGATGCGGGCAGTGGTTCCGAAAGGTTTCGGGTTCATTTCCCGGACGTGCCCCCAAAGCTGTTACGGTTCAAGTGTATGGCACACGTTCCTTTCGTTGAAAAGTTAATTGTTTATCGTGTTCCTTATCTTAAAGGGGACTACCAGGCAAAGAACAACACATAGTTTTATGATTTGGTATCGTTTTGTGATATCAAATAGATACCCAACGTTTTGCAAAGGGTAATTGTGACATTCATAAACAAAGCAATTAATTACCACCACTTACGGAACCACTATTATTTCCTGGTTCCGTACGGGCCAAACATTTGCGAATGCGCCAATGCAATTCACGCGTACGTTTGGAGACAATAGAATCCCGGACGATTCGTTCGCTCTGGACAAATTAGTCTTCGTAATTCAGACCATTGAACGCATGCTTTAGAATGGTGATGCGTTTTCCGATTATATATTTTTTTCTGGAAACATATTTTTGTGAACTTGTTGATGGAATGGACTACTAAAGGTGTTACCTTTCATTTATGAGAATATTTTTGTTGGGTGATGGTAGCCTTTAACCATCTTAGAATGTAACATTATCGTAACAGTTTTACATTAGATAACAGATTCATATGATCAATGTGTTGAGGACAAAATATCAACACTAGTATTTTTAAAGGACCGCGCAGATGACAGTCATGCTAAGAGTTACAATCTCCCATGCTTGTGCTTTTGTTTCTAGCTCTTTGAAATTTGAAGTTGAACATTATGCTCCACTAACTGAAAATGCAGCAAAATCATATACCGGAAGAAATCTAACCCTCTCTGTAAATTATGATTAAAATCATGCAAAATGTCCAATATCTCACAAGTATCTCGATATTCAATAGATTGTTATTTATATCGAAAGTTCATTCAAGATCGTGATGCTTTTGTCAACGCATCTAGATAATATCGTTACCAGTGGTGATCAAAGTATGGTAATATTTTGTTTTATATGTGCTCGTAATTGCATTTCACCGGATAAAACTTATTGCTCGAGCAATCTATATCATATTTTTCCTCCCGAAACCACATGAAATTACTCTTGTCGCCAATCAAATTGTCAACCATTTCCAGGAATTAAGAGGCAATCAAACAGTCAGATTTAACAAAGAGAGGTACCGTACTTCATGTGTAGTATTACTCCGTCACACATGTATGTGGCAACCGTATCACAATATAATACGGGCGAGTATGTGTCGTCACGACTCGGCCATCATGTATGAGGACGTTTGCATCCGCTTTCTCGTCTCATTTCATTCTTAATTAACCCGTTGTCTATACTAGATACTGGAATACCACCTATTACACAGAAGGCACACGGTAAAATACTGAAGGGATGACAAAAAAGTACACGGTAATATATTGTTTAGATGTTGTCACCTATCACCTGGGTGACGAGGTACTCAGTAAAGTACCGTCTGAGGGGTTAGGGTTAGGGTTACGGATAGGATCACTGTACAGATTATCCCACCGTGTCCATCAGATTACAGAAGATGTCATCCCTTCAGTATTTTACCGTGTGCCTTTCGTTTTTTTTACGGTGGCTTACTGTGTGCTTTTTGGGAAT